>VMRN01000016.1:1708454-1763462 GCA_010277015.1 Poeciliopsis turrubarensis
AGAGAGAGAGAGAGAGAGAGAGAGAGAGAGAGAGAGAGAGAGAAGCAGACTGTTCCAACACTAAATGATTCTGATTCTACATTTTACTTTTTTTTTTTTTTTCTTCCAGGCCTGGAAAATGTCAGGCTGATGAAATAACTTTCATTTCCACATCATACTGCAGCAGTGCTCAGATTTTTTTATAAGCCAATTTATTATTATCCACTGATCTTTCAAATCATCTGTCACCAGCCACCAGGGGGAGCTGCAGCATCCACTTGACTAGAAGTTCAGAGCAGCAGCAGCAGCCGTCACATGGGCAACATAGAACCGATGGGGAGTTTGTTTTTGTTTTTTTTTTTAATCATAATGTACGCACCTTCTCCATGCTCTTGCTGTACAAGTCTTTGGCTCCAGCCACAGCAGTCAGATTATTGGCCTCTGCTGTAGCCTGACCACAAATAAAACAGTTAGAAAAGACATTTAAATCATTTAATTCATTAATAGACCAAGAAATATGTAAAGGTTTTATAAATCTGACAATGACAATCATAAAATGTTCTGCTTGTTAATTCAGTCAGACCTCTGAGTATAGAGGGCGAGATTAGAAACATCCAGACACTCTCTGAATGTTTGCACAATTTGATGCTCTGCAGATGTTGAAAGTTGATTGTGCTCATCGTTGTGAAATAACTTCACGAGCACATTAACGTACCGTTAAATATAGGACAAAACGGCTACAGAAAACATCCAGCTTTAAGAGGTGAAAAGGTGAAAAACTAAGCACATTTATTTCAAAGCTTTCAACAGACTCCATCACTCGGTTTACTCTGTTTGAAGCCACGGCGACTGACCTGCAGCATGGACTTTGGATGAGGAAGCTCGTCACCTTGATAAATCTTTATGTAGGCCTGCAGAAAAAATAAAAAATAAAAACATAAAACATTATTTTAAAACTTTCAAATCTATGATGAGGAAAAAAAATCTTCAGATGCGTCAAGGAAACAAAGCAGAAAGTTTCAAACCGGACTTGCCATCCATAATGCTGCGAGAGATCTTTGGTAGTAACAGACATATTTCTTAGAATCCATACAATTTTGTAATTTGTGTACTTATTAGTATAATTTGAGAGCAAAACTGACACTGAAGCTGCTCAGAAATCACTGCAGCACCTTAAAGTACTCCACCAGATTCCTGCAGGTGATTTTGCTTCCACCAATCTGCTTCTCCACCAGCTGATCTGGGGCCAGCAGCACAGGCATCAGCTCAGTCAGCTGCGTCTTGAAATCGTCTTCGATGTCTGAGACGAACACACGCAAAACCGTTTCACCCAAGCATCACACGGAGATCAACCTGCATTCTAAGTACAAGCCGGCATCGTTTCAGCCCCACCTTTTAGCCTCCCATCAAACTTTGGGTTGGTGGCCACCTTGAGGCCTGGATGTGGCAGCAGAAAGCAGCTGATCTTGCTGAAGCAGGAGTCAATGTGCTTCCTGACGTTCTGCAGCTCCTCGTGTTGGCAGGTTTTAACCTGTAAAAGCAAATGGTCCGGTTTTGTGCACAGATTTGTTGTCAATCTTCTAGAAAAAGGGATTATGGAGAAATGTCTGGAGGCATGCGTCTCCATGCCTTTCAGGAACAATCGCACATTTCCAACAAATCTCACCTGCAGTCTTCTTTGTAGAAAAGCCTGTCCTCCTTCCAGTCCATAATCGTATTCGTACGGAGAACTCCAATCCCGAATCAAGAACATTAAGGACTTAAAAGAAAAAAAGAAACACTGTTAGAAAAAAAACAACTTTGGAGTAGTACACAGATTTATGGGTTGTTGGTTTTTTTTGCTCCATATCAAATGTCATGCTCTTTAAAGAGTAGAAATAAACAAGGGTTAAAAAGTGGACACGCTGCTATTCAGCAACTATAAACACAGGTACATCTCAAGAGATAACATAAAATTAAAAATGGATGTTCTTGGAATCAAAAAACCTTAAATCAGCATCTATACAGCATTCTGTAAGCAACAGGAACAACGTAATGCTCTAAAATTCGACTAAATGTCATTTTAAAAAGAAAGCTTTGTGCCCTGGAACAACAGTCTTGTCATTTTTCCTTCTTCTAGGTCAAAAATAGAAACATCTAGTGTCTCTGGCAGAGGAGAGTTTTTAACTGAAGAAAGGTGACAGATTTATTTAGCCCATATATTTTAGATAGGTCAGTATGTCTGTGGTGGCTTTGAACCAGTGACTCCAGCCACAACTTGTTATTTTGCACAAGTTGTTCCAGTAATTCTTAGTAATTTTTATGCAGCGCAAAAGCTTAATTTTGCACCCATTTTATATTATATTTTTAGCAGACAAATATAATCAATAAGTATGTTTACGGTGATATTTTATTGGGTTTAATTAAGTTTTAAATGCTTATATATTCTGAATTTAGACATCAAACAGTGAGCACCTGGAAAGGCTTCGATTCAGTTTCTTCCATTGCAAGTCGGCCGTATTCAGTGAAGAGCTTCGTGAAAAAGAAAAGCAGAAAATAAGAATAAAATGAGAAGTCAAAATAACCATTTAGCTTTTGAAGAAAGAAGTAACAAACCTGTAGATGCTGCAGATCGTCTTCCTGGATGTTATGGGACAGGTTGTACACCTGAAGACGTGCAAATGGAGGAAAAATAAAAATCACACATTTATGTCTTCAGCGGAAACAAAACAGAAACATTAAGACTAATGGCATGTTTTCTGTTACCTGGACAGAGCTGGTCATGGTGCTGAGAGCGAACACAGTAGCAGAGTCCTTTATGGTGGACTGGCTGTCAAATGCTCCCTGAGTGTCGACAAGGAGTACAGCGACCTACAAAACACAATGTGTCAGTGTGCAAAAATTCACTCTAAATAAGGAAGTTAAGACTTTCCAGTTACATTAAGGAATTAAAAAGAAAAAAAAAAAAAAGTACCTTGCTGCCATCAGGCTTATCCACCACAAACACGTCGCTCCACACCTGAATTCCTGTGGTCTCCCTCTCGCAGCCTCCCCTCCATTTGAACCCAATCAGGGGCTCATGGTCTCCTCCTATCCACGTGTCACTGTGCTGCAAGACGGAGGAAAAAAAGCGTGGAAAGGACAAAAAAGGAAATGCTTAAATGACCCAAGTTACAGAACTTGGCACAGAACACCTGCAGTACATTTCGTGTCTTAGCACTCTCAAATGCTCCAACAAGATGTGGGATTGTAGCATTTATGCCCTTGCAGCAAATCCTATAAAAGCTACAAGAAGCTTATTTTTTAAAAACATTCTAGAGACCGGGTCTTGAGATCTTTAAGGATTGCGTAAGCAGAAAATATCCTCCTAATTAGCAGCAGGTGAGGTCTCCTTGTCTCTTAAGGCTTCTTTTGACAGTGCAACCAAGAATGCCGGTCATACAAGAGCAGATGTTAATCCAAAAACAGTGGTTTAAACTTACCGTGGATGAGATAGGTGTCTGCAAAACGAATAAAAACATTAGGGAGAAGATGGCTGTAATAAAAAAATGATAGTCATCCACTTCTACAAAAATTGCCATATTTCAAGTATTGTTGCACTACAAAGTAAAAATGTGAAATAATTTGTCACAAACAAAGGAACACCACTTTCTTGGGATTTTCTTATTCCCAAGAAAATCCTCATCCATAGCAACAATGATTGTGTCAAAGGAAACTGAGAATTTTAAACTTCCATTTAGAAACATGACTCAAAAGCATGACATTTTACAAAGTTTCCCTTTTTATTCTTCAGGGTGTAGAAAGAGTTCAGCATTGAAATAAGGAACGTTGAAACTATGAGACATTGACTTTTCATCAGCAGGTGTCCAACACAGAGCCAGTGCTCTGCTGCATTTCATTCTTTTACAGGAGTGCTGAAATGAAAAGGATGCAGCAGAAATGGAGCAGGGGGAAAGATAACTCTAGAAATTACCCAGGTTACCGAGAAGGCAGTGTAAAAAAAAAAATAAAAATATCCACGCTGTTAAGTTCCACCAATACCTCGTTATGTTAGTTGTTACTGGGATGTTTAACTTGTATAAGAATCAATTCTGAATTTAGTTAATCCCAACATATATTGTGCTGACAAAAAATTCACATACACTCATTATGAACTTGTATTAATGTGTGGCTTTTAATGATGGAATTGGATTGTTCTTATTAACCTTTGCCTCAACTTAAAGCTCATTCCAAAATTCACTTGTCAAGAAAACAGTTCAGTCTTGAACCCTGTTGTGTGTTGCAACCAAAGTTGGGTAGTAACTGGCTACTTTTACTCAATTACATTTACTCAAGTAACTTTTTTTTACAATAACCTTTTCGTTTTATTAAGCGTAATATTGTGTGTGACCTTAAAAAGTTAAATAACATTCGCATTCCTTTAAAGGCAGCTTTAGTTTACTCTCTGAAAAAAGAGAGATGATGAGTGCATGCATGGAACCTGGATTGAGGTGCAAGAAAAGGAGGAAAGGAGACATTTGATTCAAAGAGATGCTGATCAAATAAGGTTCTTACTAGTAAATGTAAACAACTGCGAAATAATATCAATGCAAGTTGATTGCAAAATTGGGTAGAAGCTGTAATAAATTTAAAATACAACTATAACACAGCCTATTTCCAAAAAAAGGGAAACAAACTCCTTGTCAGAGCGTATTAAGGCAACCCCAGCAGCTCATCTACTTTATTAGTGATTAGAAAGCAGCTTAAATCAACTCAGAGCCATATAGAATAATGTTCCTTTAAAATGTGATGCTTTAAAGCTGACTCGCGTCGTCACAGTCATGCATCTGTATTGACCTTTTCCCGACAACAAGGGTGGCTTGAGCCCTTTACTTTTTACTTTTAATCGAGTAATTTTAATATGAAGTATCACCACTCTTATTTGAGTGAAATTTCTGGATTCTCTACCCACTGACTGAAAAAACAAACATGCTTTAACCAAAAATTCAGAGAAAAACACAGATACACTCTGCAGAGCTGGTTAAAGTTTCATTAGTTTTATATTGAAAGAAGCTGATTTGGAAAAAGAATTATTTTGCCCGATTTGTTATTTATTGTTAAATTGTCATTTTGTTCCTTAAAATACTAACATTTCCACACAACTTTACATTTTGGTCCATCCAATTATGTAATTTTTAAATATCAAATGATTGATAATTTGATCAGTTGCTCAATGCTGGAGTAGACTTTATTACTCGTACTCAAGTAATTTTTTGGACAGTTACTTTTTTCTTTTACTTGTGTATGTTTTTTGGCTACTCTACCAACCTCTGGTCACAACACAATAATACCAACAACAAAAGTTGGTTGTGTACATGATCCTCTTTGAAAAAGAGGAGTTCAAAGCGACAAAGTCTAAAATGAATAACTTTCATGCCATAGTGACTCGATCATATGCCATGCCAGGTAAAGTTCCTGGCATGGCATATGTACCGTTGTAATTTTAAAAACCTCAACAAATGGTAAACTGTACCTGATTGTACATGTAGCGCAGCATGAAATCCAGCAGGAAGGACTTGCCCTTACGAAACGCTCCAGCCACAGACACGACCACCACGTTCAGATCCTTCAGATGATCCTGCAGCAGGATCTTCTCGAGCGCATCAGTGTCCAGCTCAAAGATGCAATTGCTCTCGCTGGCTCGGACAATCTGGACGGGCCCTGGCCTCTCCTCCGCCACAGGCTAATGGAGAGTTTCAAAAAGAGCTTTTACTGGCATCCAAATGAGCACATGACTCTCCCTGCCGACCAGGTGTGCAATAAATACACATTTATAATTCCCTTTTTTAATGATCATCTTTTTGTCTTCCAGATACAATTTTACCTGAAAACATTCCATAGGAGGGGAAAAAAAATCTGGAAAAGCTTCAGGAGCTTAAAAGACAAAAACATGTTAAAATATTACCTCCTCAATTCCTTCATCTGGTGATGGACTGATGCTGTCAGGCTGATAGGACTCTTCTGAGGTAATGGTCCTGATGGTCCTTAACCCGTCCAGGTCGTCTGGCCGCGCTTGAGGAGCCCTCTGACTGCGGCGAATGATCGGGCCATCTTCCATGTCTTTAAACCCTTTAGAAAGCAAAAAGAGAAAGGTAAACATACAAACAAAAGTCACCTAGTCGTGACAGGTCAATGTTAGAATCAGAAGGTAAACCAGACCGAGACTAAGACATACAATTTTTTTTTTTTATACTTAAGATGTAACATTTGCTTGCGAGAAAAAACGATGAACTACATCAAACTGCAGAGAGGATGCTTTCTTCTTGCTTTCTGCGCTACACCGAACACTGTTTTTCACTCTGAACTTCCCATGTAGGTCAAACTGAAAATAGCCTTGTGGTGAAATACACAAAGGGCTGGGAAAAAAAAAAAGGACACGAAGCAAGTATGTCACCAGGACAGTATTTTTATATTTGCCGTCTGTCACATTGATTTTTCAGGGATAACCGTCCAATTAAATATAAATCAGGTTGCACATTTCCTCCTATGTGTCACAATATTTTAGCTTATATTGGTAGCAGTCGTTCAGACACTTAAGTGTGCCTGAACGACATCCACAAAGTTCCTCCTTCAAGCTGTAAACCTTTAAGTCTCTTGAAAACAAATCATTTCAACTCTTTAATCTTTCAGATTAAAGGTTTGAATAATACTTTTTGAACTAAGACAAAAATGTATCAGACAGGTTGAACCACAAATTTTAAACATTACTCATCCGAATATCTCAGTCACTTATCCGTCCCAAGTTACCTGAGGAGTTAAGCATCATAAATAATTCCCATCAAGACTCATCACTTTCAGTTTGTTTACAAGTCTAGGACACGCTTCCTCAAAGTCAAATTTACTGACAAAGAAATAAAATCTTTAACTTTCAGTTTGATTGATTTTCACCATTTTCTAATAGTAAAGATTAAAAGGTAATTAATTCCATACTAAAATATCCATAACTCTGGAAGCTGGTTAAGGGGCATATTTAAAAACATTAAGCAACACTCTCATATTAGGGAAACAATAGTAAATCTAACATTCAATAATGAACCTGAACTTGCTGCAAGGTTAAAGCTCAAGTCGGTTACTGTAATCTGCTCCGCACACAAATGAGCCCTGAACACTTCCTCAGTTTGTGGGACTGCAGGTTCCCATTCAGCCCAGAGAAGCACTTAGCGAAATAAAGTGGAGCAGACTGGAGCCGTAGAGAGAAGTGGACTGACACAAAGACGGCATTCTGCAGGGACTGCAAGGAGACAGCATTTCACTGCAACAGAGAACATGTGCAGGAGGAGAGGCAGTACACAAGGAAGCAGCATGGTTCAAATATCCCAACTGGACCTTTATAATAAAGAGGTCAAAGCAAGAATAAAAAAACCTAGCAAAAAAAATAGATAAATAAATAAATCTGCCATCATACTTTGATGCTTCTTAAGTAGCCGAGAAAATATCAGCCCAATGGACTGGACAATATTAGAAAATCTTGCGATGGGAATAATATTGATAATATTGTCATGAAGATATCAGATATTTGCCTTTTTTCTAGTTCTCATGTATGCCTATGTCTCTGTGACCTCTAGCGCTTTGAGGAACGTCCTTTGTGTCCGCTGAACATCTGCTGGTTTCAGACTGTATCTGGCAAAGTATTACATTAGCATAAAAAATGCAAGTTCATAACTTCCTAGTGCAAAGGAATATATTAGCAGCCAACAATTACTGCACTCCACTCCAAGAAATGTAAAAGCTGGAAGAATTTCCAATTTTGATTCTGAACTGATTTATGATTGTAAGTAACAGATGTGTGAATGTCTTCCTTTTTTTTCATATTACATTTAGCTTTTGGTCTGACAGTCTGGTGTCAAACCAACCAGTAAATAACCAAATCTATAGACTCTTTACAATTAAAGAACATAGGGTTGCAAGGCAAAAGCAAAACAATAAACTGCTATATTAATTGTAAATATTGTAGTAAATTTCAACTGCCCTTAACTGACATTTTATTCACAGTTCATTTCTTTCTTGCCGTCATCATCGTCATCACATCCCAACATCTCGCTTTATTGATTGAGCTTTGGCATCTCAATCAATAAAGCTGCATCAGTTGTGGGTATGAAGACATTAAAAGTCTAACCAAGAGGCAAACTAATACTGGAACCTGAACTATTATAGGCTGCAATAATATTGCACCCAAACAGTCCTTTGTGATTACAATATTGCACACTCTGAAACTGAGATGAGTGCAATTTGATATAATGTGTAGACATCATGTTACAAACTTCCTTATCTTTTTTCCGTGTTATCAAAGGTTTGTATTTAAATACATTGGCACCACGAATGTTTTAGAATTATGCTAGGAAACTACAGAACTGTAACAGAATAAGTGATTACCGTATTTTCCAGACTATAAGTCACACCAGAGTATAAGACGCACCAGCCATAAAACGCATAATAAAGCTTGACAACACACATCGTGTCCTGTACTGGACCCAATAAATACATAGTCTCACTAATTTACCACAGGATGCCGGTTCGTTGTATGTTAACAGGAAAGCATCTCTATGACTATATTCCCTTCTGCAATTTTCATAAGCTTCCATCGTTCACTCTGCATCTATGCAGTCTAACCTACATTACTACACTGAATACAAAAATCAGCTTTCAACTCCCGTGACTCCTGCTCTACATCTGACATAGCCTTTGATGACCACTAACTATAGCAATGCTCTAAATCATTAATCTAGACTTATAACAAGATGAAGTAATGACACTTAAGTGTATCAACTAAAATTCTATTTAGAAATATTCTTACTCTTATTTGAGTTATCAAAACACTCGGGGCTAAAGCTTCAACTAGAACAGAAACTATGAGGCTGAGAGGAAAAACAATCTGATGTGTCAAACACCAACACATTTTTACATTTACAGTATCAAACCATCTGATCCTTGCTACAGGGAGGACAAGTGCGTGGTTGCTTCAGGCTGACCAACAAGGACAAAGTGCAGATTAAAATGGAGTCAGCCAGTATGAAATCAGACATAAAGGTCAATAAGATAACAGATTCATACTCATGTATGTTACCCTCTGAAAATTTAACCAAATGTCACTTCTCTGCAAAAGATTATAATTTTCACATTGAAAACCATATGCTTCAAATTAAGTTTGTTTCATTATTTTGAGTAAATGCCACCTCAAGGTTTCAAAAAGGCAGGTACAACTAACATCCAGTTACAAGTGAGACTAGTTATGATATAATTGAAAAATAATTTTATTTCATTACGTCAATTCGAAATGGGCATTTTATTATAAAGTGGCATTACACACAGCATGATCATTAACACGAGTTTGTTCATTTCGATGCTAATGGGGCGCAGCTGATACGGTGGATGCCTAGTTGTGGACACAATCATGGTCAAGACTGCTTGGTTTGTTTCCCTAGTCAAGCTACAGAAACAATTCAAAGTGTGTTACATCCAAACATAGTAATGCAAAGTTCAGTGGAAGGACAACATGTTAGAAAAAGATGCTGCAGAAATAGCCATGGTTTTGAGAGGACTACAAGGCAAAGCCAATAGTTTGGCCCTAAAGCTCCATATTTGTGCTGGGACAATTGTAATGACTGAACAGGAAGAAGTGTCATGAAAATGACAAATTGCATGGTAACAAGAAATCATCCAGTCCTAGTTGTTATTGTCATCCTAATATTCCACACTCAAATTATATATTTTCCCAGTATTGTAGAACTATAATGTTAAGAATATGAGGGACACCAGATCCAACATTTGTTTCATTAACTCCTCAGCTGACTGACCTAGGCTGACCTCTCTCGCGCCACCTCCATCTGATGCAGTGAATCATGCAAAACGGAAACCGACTAAGTTACACACATACTTTTTAGTGCATCAATATTTCTGTTTAAAAATCCTTTATTGCTGCCAAGTAATTTCCGATTTTCTGATAACAGTTGTGGGTTTTCATAATCAGAAGCAAAAATACAGCATTTGAAATGTATGACTGTGTGCCACAAATCTATTCAACACAATGCTTTGTTTTCTTTAGCTTCTATTACTGAAATAAATTTACTTCTGAGCAACAATCTAATTTATTGAGTGGCATTTGTACATAAAATCCCCGCAGTTAAAATTAAATTCTAACAATTGAGTTCATATGCCATATGGTCAAATTGAGAAATACAAAGTCTGAGACAGTAGTGACCAAACCCTTAGAGCAAAAATCATACATCTGTTAGAGCTTTCCCTTAGTTCAGCAAATCTGAATCGAATGATTACTTATTACCAGGCCTCTGGAGAGTGTGATGCATGCTGAGGAAGTAAGTCAGCTGTCTGTCTGCGATACGTCAGAGCGGCGAAACGTTTCAAACCTGCAGGACTCTGGGCTCTGTCACTGGAGTTTGACACAACTGGTACAAGACAACCAGCAAGCTGCATCATCTTGAGCAACTATGGGGCAACAGTGAAAAAGCTTAGTTTTCCTAAAATCAAGTCTTTAAAACTGTTGATCCTGAATTTTAAAATCCAAAGATATTAATGGTATCACGTGTAGAAGAAAACGGCACAAGATTGCCACTACAGAAAGAAAATAAAACATATCAAGGTTGACATCCTGACAGGTTAAACTAAAGTTAAATAAAACCACATGGTTAAGTGTATCACTGCTACATATAATGAAAACATCTGAATCAAAAGACTGATATTGTGTTTTAAAAGCATGCAGTCAAGTTCTCCAGAGTCTCACTAAGGACTTGATCACTAGATTCAGGTGTGTTGAAGAACAGCTACCCTTGAATTGTGGAGTTGAAGACCCCTGGTATAGACCAACACAGTTGTACCCCACCCCCACTTGTTGCGACACACGGTCATCCAACTAAAACAAGCCCTCATTTCCAATAAAGCCAAATTAATTTGCTTGGACATATTTCAAGCACAAATAAAAAAATTTAAAAAAAAACCTAAAGAAACAAGAAACTAAAACAATGCCACCCATCAGTTTTGTCAAGGCAACTCTGGTATAAAATTACAGTTAGAAAACTACAAGGACATCCGTTCTCATACCGCAAACTACAAACAGGAGGATCAGCATAATATTAAATTTTGCACTGTTTATTCTAGTTATTAGTCTACCTACCAAAAGCTACAAGAATTTTTATTTTTTTTTCAGTCAGAAAATAAAATAAGCATCATCCCCTGCATGATTTCATTTTTTTTTAGTTAATATTTTATCAATTTCTGTGAAGGACTATAGTCACCCATACATTATGACCAAATATACATATATATATACACACACACACACATCATAAAAACGACGAAAATACTAAGTATTCAGTTGAAATAGTTGACAGAAGATACAGGCGTATTCATTTGTTTAATCTCTCGTTTGAATTGCAGATGTGTCACAGACTGAGAAAAGAAAGTGGACCAGATTGACTGGACTGATGAGTGGACTCCTCCTCTGGGGAGTCAGACTGAGCTGTACTTCTCCACATTTTTTAAAGATGAAAAGAAAAGATTTCATTGTAAATATGACTGCACCAAATAAATATGAAACAAACACTGGTAGTTATAATTGGGACTATTTACCAGACTGATATTTGCATGATAACAAGGGAGCCAGTGACTGCATGCCACTGTTTGGGCTCCTTCACTGTTAAGGGGATAAACTTGCTGGCAAACTCTCCAGGCCGCTTATAGTGCATTTAAAAATATCCGAGTAAGTACTGGGATAAGATTAGCGTATACGGAGTACATACCCTGCGGAATATCGATGGTTTGTAGGCATTTTTGAGCGACCGAAGGGAAAACGGACTGACTTGAAGATAAAAACAGCAGGAAAGTGGCGGCTATCAGGAAGCAGCCAGGTGAAAGTTAATGCTAGGATAAATGAGGCGACAGGTGTCGGGCTTGAGTTTTGTATCCGGGTCAGTATCTGATTCAAACAACACATGCTCAGCCAAAACACGGCCAGAGCGAATATGCCAAAACCAGAGCTTGTTTGCATCCGGTCGCTACGGCTTGGGTCTCAGAGGGAGAGAGGACGTCTTCTGGCCGGGGTGTCGAACCCAGATTTGGCACAACACCGCGGGCTTCCAACTGAAAACAGAAACGTCTGACTAACGGAAAAGCGAGAGGAACAAAGAGCACCGCAATAAAAACGCCTTCGCTTACAACCCCGTTTAAACGCAGCGCCTCGGTTTTCTTTCTCGAAAATGTCGACTGAATAATTCAGCGGGAGTTTACCTTCGTCTTCGAGTCGGCTTTTGGAGTTGCAACCGAAGTGATTTCTATTCCTCGGCCCGCTCGCCTTCGCCATCTTGGACAACTGAAATCTGACGTGGCTGACGTCAAACATTTTTAATTCTTCTCGCGCTGCTTGCTGGAAAAGGCTCCGCCCCCAGGCTGCAGCAGTTTAAAGCTGCACTGATATATATATTTTTTTATCTGCTCCTTTTCTATAATTAAACTGGTTGGTTATTCACGTTTTATAATTTACTTGAAATAAATAAATAAATTACGCAAATGTTAAATTTGATTACTTTGGACCTGGTGAAGAGCTTTGTACCTCTACAAAATGTGCTTGGAAAGAGCTCCACTGATGATTTGTAAAAGATAGAACATCCTGCCTATGCTGCGTCTTCTGTCACCATATTTACACATCAGTGCCCGGATGGAGCAGGATCTGGCTCCAAGACAGAGGATCCTGTTGGGCTTGATATTAAAGAGAATTAATGATACTGGATTATGATGTTTGTTGAGCTTCTCGAGACGTTTTGAGCTTTCAGTATCCTGCCAGAATTAAATATAGATAATTTGCAAACACTGCGCTTCACTGCGTTCCATTTCCAGGAACCTTGAAATAATTATCCACAACTTCTGTTTTCCTGGAAAGAAAAACAGGCCATTCAAGAAAGGCAGATGTGTGTATGGGATGAAAACAAATTACTTGCCCAAACCTGCCCATATCTATTGTGAGAGCAAAATGTAAAAAAAATTAAACAACTGGAACTGTGAGAAACAAGTTTTGTCCAAGGACATGTTTAGTTTGATTTCTACATATATTTTTTTCTCTACTCACAGTGAGGTAGCAGACAGGATCAGGAACAAATTCAAACATCAGTCAGAGAACTGCAGCGAAGAATGGGAGATTGGGATCATCAATACATAATATGTATTTTTCCCAACATATTTTTCTTGTACTTGTAGGTACGGTAGAGGATGATGATGATGCCGTGTGTCTGTTTGTCTCCCAAAGATACTTCTTGTCATGATATTAAAGTGTCTGAGTTTAATTTTGTCTGCTTTGTTCTTCTTCTTATGCTTAAAAAGATTCCTGTGTTTTGCTTTGTTTTTTAGTGAGTAAATGACAGTTGTAATTTACATGTCTACACAACCCTTGAGGCGGGTTGGAAAGCCCAGACAATGATGTCATGACTTTGACATTTTCTGACTGGGAACCTGGAGACTCACCCGTGGATGTGCCAAAAGAGTTTGTTGAAATATTTTGAAATGACTTTTTGTGACATTATTCTAAGTAACAGTTCACATACCTGTTGAAGAAGACGTCGCGTCACTTTGAGCTTGTTGGAATGTAAAGCAATCCTCGGCGTGATGGAAGGCCAGCAAGATCGCCGGATGTAGGCCTCAACCTACTCTGAAACCATTCATATCATGTAAGGGAGTGGTAAAAGTCTGACAAAACGGCAACATCACAAGACACTTTGCTGCAATTTGTACTTACAGTTTTCATGTTCCCATGTTAAGCTGGCGCCAGCTAAGCCTTCATGTCTTGTCAGTCCACCAGATCGGCAGCTACTCTGTCCAATCTGTCTCCGTCAAGAATGGATAAAACTTTTAGCTGTTGCGTCAGACAGCGCATGTGCTTTCCTGCTCTCACAGCTTTTTTTGAAAAATGATCACTATCTTGGCCAATCAGCTGACTGATAGAAGTATGTGTTAGGTGTATTTACCTTTCCAACGTCACATCACATCTTTCTGCTCCTGCAGATTAAAGAAATAGTTACCACCAATAACTTCCAAACAAACCCTTTAAGCAACACCTTAAACACTGCTTCTTTATGTGACATCATGAAAAAAAGTCGACAGAAACCAAACTTGACAGGGAAGAGAGAATTGCGGAAGCTGTCTGAGTTCATCCTTGGAGACAGAGCAACACGTGAAGGGGACATGTTCCTCTATAAAAACAATTACAAGCGAGTATAAACAGCACAGGAATGTTCGGTCATCATGCTTTGCAGGAAGGAGACTTGTTCTAACTGATTGGTGCAAAAATTAGTCCCATAGCAAAAGCAAGAGCTTATGTTAGCAGGTGGCCTATAAACTTCACTCACTGATACCGGTTCTGTCAGGAAGAGTGGAGCAGAATGTCAGCAATTTCATGGAAACAGAGGATTTGACTCAAGTCATACAGCTGAAAGGCAGTTCAACTGAAAACTAAGGAAATACTTTAAAATTCTCCCACTCCTTTTTATAATTGACCTAAAACAGAAAGAGTTCATATGATACGGTGAGAAATGAGGATGTGTCTTTCTGTGCAGTGTTTGTAAAGATCTGGTTTCAGCTGTACACTTGCACAGTTTCCAGTTTTGTCAGATCCCGTCTAGTGGAGAGGTCGCTCTGGGCTTTTTGGTTCTCTTGATCGACAGTATTTAAATAAATCTGTCATGTGGCACTTTTTTACCCCTCAAATTACAATCACATTAACATCAGGCGACTTAGCCGCATTTTGTGTGGTTCTGTTAACATTCACCTTGTTGAACCGAAACCAGACAACATGACCCTGCCTGACTCCTGTCTGCAGTGCGCCGTGCACTCGTTAGAGCTCACAACATCACGTGTTTCAAAAGGAAGTAAACAAAACTGTGTCGGCCTCTGGCAAAAAACTGAAATGGATTTGGAAGCATAAAATCAACTTGCTACTGTAACCCAGCTCTCTAAGAATGCCAGATGAATAAATCTGAAATAAAAATTTATTCCTGACTTTATGCTTCATTTATGATCTCATCTTAGCCGCTGAATATAAACAGCCTTCATCTCAAAAAAGGTTATGTTTATTATCATGGGCTGATTCTGCCCAGCCAGGTGAGATAAGCTACTGATAAGTTCTACGTCTGTTATGCAGCAGAGAGGGAAATGGTGCCACGTTTTATTGCAGTTTATAGTGTTTTTCATTGCTCTCAGTTGTGATGACTCTCAAATAAATACCCATAAAGCCTCAGTGCTGACACAGATGCAGAAAACGGAGGGCAGCTGTTCTTCGGGCTCTATAATGCTGAATTTCGTGCCACTGTTGGGCATGCGGTTTGGTTTAATGGTGCCATTTGAAATCATTAATGACCTTAATTAATTCATCGTCTTTTATATTGGCAACACGTACAACTGCATTTTCCTTTGTGCCAATATGATCAAAAAGTTTGATTTGGACGTTTTTGGTCCAACTCATTTCTGGAGTCAAACAAATTCGTCATAAGGGCGACTGAGCTGGAAGTGGGAGCAGAATAAACTTTGCTTTCTGCAGTTATTTATTTATTTTTTTCTCAGTAGCGTCGGTCCAGGCTGTTTGCATCAGCAGAAACTGTCAGGTGTGTTTACATTGCCCTTTCCACATGTGTGTTTAGGTTACGTTTTGGGCAAAAGCTGCCAAATGCTCTTTCAGCTTGATATCGTCTGAGCCCACAAGAGTTTCACGACACTTAAAAACAGCAGAGTGAGGAATCCTGTGGTAGAGCAGGCTGTGTTTTAGTTTCTTTACTTACATGGGGTACATAATGGATTCTGAATGAGCCCACTTCTTTCCAAGGGGCGAGCCCACCAGGAGATCCGTCTTAATCCCTGGATTAGATGTGACATTTAGGAGTCACTCTCTAGTCATTCCTGTAGGAAATTGAGGGCATATTCAGAGTTTTATCGGTAGACATGATGTACGTATCTGATTGTTAAATACCGCGTCCTTGTCTGATTGTCCGGTCTCTTCCAATCACTCTGTAGCAGGAAGACTTATTACGTGAAGACAGGGGAAAGGTCAAAGTGGGTACATAGAAGATGGAGGTTCATCACTCCGAGAGCAACGTATGAATCATAATTGGTTTTGTTATAGAGTAAGTAGGAGGGCAGACCTGGTGTGCTAATCCGTGACTGAGCTAAATTTAGCTGTTCCCACCGGCCACAGAAACACGAGAAACACACGTGACAGGAGGCCCTGATAAATTTAGAGGGAGGTTCAGAGAAGCTAGTGACAGAACGTCACCGGATGTGTAAACAGCACACGTTTCACAGGAGACATGTGTCCAGGAGGCTGTCTGAGAATCCTGTCCACCTGGACATTGTTTGAAGAATAAGTTTCCTTTTCTTTTCCTCGATGTATTCATGTCATTGCCGCTGATTAAAAACTGGAGTACAGCCTCTGAAACTGATGGTCTGTTTTCAATACCGTTACATTTTCACTCTTATTAAATGAAGAAACTGAGCAAAAGGCTCCCTCTAGTGTCCCAAGTACACTTTGCTTTCGTCTTCAGTCTGTTTCTACTGTGAGTTCAATCAGTGGCTTTTTACAAAAGGTGGACAGAGTCATGACAGAGTACCAAACTGAGTGACCAGTCATAACATCTGATTCAATTTGCGAAAACAACAACAACAAAAGAAAACACCAGATATTCTCATTTCTTACTCTGAATCAGAGATTAAGCCTAAATATCCTAAATATTTTCATTTTCCACAACAGAAAACGTCCTGAACCAATGCCTACGGTAGGCAACGTATTTAAGTTAGAACAGTGCAAATAACTTCCAGGGTCAATAAACACTATTTACTATATAATCATGTCTTCTGTATGATACTATTTCTCCCGTGCTCTTAATTTTATATACAATCTTCCTTTACTTTACTCGCAGAGACCTTACAGAACAAAATCAACAATAATCTCCGGTAATGTCGCCTCTTAAATTAAGTCAAGGTTGCAGCAATTTTTTATTTCTTCTCACACTCTTTGGCATTTTATGTACTCCTTGTAGTCTCAGGAAAGAAGTTGGGTCTCTGAAGCTGAGGATAACAGTTGTGATGAAAAACTTCAGATTGCTGCCAGTAGGTGGCAATGTAGGCGCGTATATATTTACTCAGCTTTTGTCATTTGTCTGCTGCTGTCATCGTTTAAGGTTCATGTTATTAAAGCTGCTTTCATTAAACGCACCCTACACACACACACAAACTGGGAATTTTGGAATTTTTGAATAATTGCTATGTGCTGTTAAACTATTGCTTAGTTTCTGTAAAAATTAAACAACCACTGCGCTGCAGTTGGCGGACAGGCCCTTCCAAAAGTTCTCCTTTAATTACCTGCTGGCGAGATTTTATAGTTGGTTCATTACAATCAAATGTAGCCTTGATGGCTCACTAATGACACAAATCTATTGGAGGAAGATTAAAAAATAAAAATAAAAATAAATCTGCATTAATCTGTGTCAGGAAGCCTGCGTGCCCTTAAACTGGTGCTCTACTGAAGCACGTCTTGACGTCCGAAACGTTCAGGGTGTCGGGGTTCTTTTGTGCGAAACTAAATTTCTGGGGTTTTGTCCTGACAGGTGAAATGTTGTTTCACACCATGAGACGTTTTCCATCGGGGTCTTAGAGTGTGTAATGCATCAGACCTGGAATTTTGGCTTCTTTTTACAATTTTACTTGATTCTCCACACAGTCACATTCTTGAAACCACTGTTTTTTTGCAGCAGCAGGAAAAAAAAAACAAAATCAATTTGATCCAGCGAGCCAAGCAATATAATATAATCATTAATCACTTGTCATTCAATACATAACTTACTTCATTTTTGAAGGTGCGTCATTGGGATTTTCTGGAAGTGCATCAATGTTTCTGGTAAACCAAATAAATGGATTGAGAAAAGTCAATTTAAATTAAATATCCAACTATAAAATCAATCTACTCTTCTGACACATTTCCACATTAACTTTTCTAAACTCTAGTTATGTAAATGAGTAATCGGCAGTAAAGTGTTGCCAGTAAAGCTGATGTTTATTCCAGTTTAAGCAGACTGACTGTAACTAAAGGCATTGACAAATGGAGCTTAATTCTGAATTTAAAGTCTCGTCCTGTTTATTTGACCTTTTCTCAAGTTTATGTTTTTCAAACAAAACAAACTTTCTTTCAGAATAAAAACTATATTCTCGAAATCTAAATCCGTTGTTTACAGAGTCTTTAGTTTCTGGTCTGTACAGTAGGAGGATTACGCAGAGGGTTGTCGATGGATTAGCTTCAAAATATCTCCAGAGTTATTAAAAGATTTTTTGTTTCATGTCATCTCGGAAGAATAAGAAACAAAAAAAAAAAAAAGAATCCAGTCCACTAGGATTATAATTTTCACATGCCACGCTTATGTTAATCCTCTTCAACATAACTTTTTAATCATCTGTAAAGTGACATAAGGAAGATGACAGAAAGCAAGTCTTGGGAAAACGTTGACATTTCAAACTTCTGCTAATCCTCTGCATAAATGAAAACATCCCGTGTCGGCCCTGCATCTGATTGATCGTCTCCCCTCTCGGGCTCCTTACCCAGTCCGGCCAGTTTGCTGAAGCAACAGCATTGCAGCCAGGTTGTCATGGTGTCTGATTGTCCCGTATCATGTCACACGCCCCGTCGCAGCCAGACGTCCCCTCCCTCCCCCCCACACTCCAACCCTTACAGCCAGTCGAGTGCTCGTTTTGACATTCGGCGCAGCAACAACAAGACGCTGGCAAAGGCGGTGGAAGCTGGTGTCGCCGTGGCTCCTCATACCGCTGCAGCTTAAACATATGCAGGGGTGAAAGCCAGGTCTCCAAGGTGATGAGATCATTCTGAAGCGGCGCGATCAACTGATTGATACCTTATCTTAAACACATTGAGATGTCCCATGTGAGGGTTCCTAAAATGATTATTCTTCTACAGAAACAGCAGCAGAAAAAAACTCATGTAGCCATAAAAACCTTCATTTCCCGTTGCCAGGACCTCTGCAACAGATTTGACACAGGAATGGATGGATTAATTCAGAGTAAGAAGAAAACACTCATTAGCGTCAACAGAAGGCGGTATTCATCAGGATGTGCCTCATTAAAACAACAGAAATAAAGTCGTTGCACATGACATGACTATGAGGCATATTAATATTAAAAAGATGGAAGTATTTTCACATTGTGTCCGATATGATATTCATTACACAGGACACTCTTAAGCCGTCTGTTAAATATACATCAAGAGGTAACCTTTAAATTTGAAGCGCATTTGTTTTTGCTTGGTGATAAATGAAGGAGGGTTTCTAAGATATCTCAGATGTTGCATAGGCCACAGGAAGCTGGAGAGGTGACTGCTGTTAACCCGGGGAGCTCCTGCCTCCGTGGCGCGAAGCCCTCTGGGGCGGCGGGCGTGAAAGGGAAAGCCGGGGAGGAGGCTCAGAGGCCAGGCTCGCTCACCCCAGCATGGGGTCTCATCACTCTCTCCACACTTCTGCTGTCAGAGCTTTTGTTTCAGCCGCATTGCTCGGCCGCAAGGTCCCGCTTCCCAGGTAACCGCGAGCTGCTGAGCTGGCTCTTCTGAGCAAAAAAACGCGGTCTGAACGCGCACTGGGAAAACGCGGTTCACCTCGAAGGAAGCGGCTCCAGAAAAGACCCAAGCCGGGTCTCAGAGCTTTTCTCATGCTGTCACTGCTCCAATTAGCTATTATTCCGGAATCTTTCCTTAATGCGATAGAAACAAGAGTAATAAATATTAGGTCATCTAATGCAAATCTAGATTTCATGCAGCAGGAAAACCTTCCTGTAATAATTTGCCAATTTTTGAAGCATTTTTTTTTTCACTTGCTTTTCTTGTTTGTTTGTTGTTTTTTTCCAGGATCATAGAGCACACCCACTTCCAAATGACCTCTGATGAGACGGGAAAACAAGTCTGATACAGCGAAGAGGCGGCACAGCGTGATACTGCTGGATCAAAGATCTGTGCCAACAGAGGTCGGTTTGGTACCTGTCACAGCCGTAAGAGATCATTAAAACATAAAAAGCATCATCTTCCCCTGGAAAATACTAAACATTTTAAGTGCATGTTTACGTTTTATATCAGGTAAAATAAAAAAAAAGTTAAATAACATGTGATAGGGCTACACCAACCAGCCATTTGTGTAGCTACATCTTGCTAGTGTTGGGTATGGACCCACTTTTGTTTTTCTATACCTTTTGTTTGGTTTTTTTTGGTTCATATTGATACGATAGCGTCACACAGTAGCTGCAGCCGGTCGGTAGCAGATGTGGTGAGCTAATGGAGCTAATGGAGCTTCCTGATATCGAATTTGATATTAAAAGTTATAAGGATGAGTCCGTCGAATATGATGAAATCGACGCCTACCTTTTCAGCCCTTCTTGGGCAGTGAAACAAACTTCCCCGGCTGGGGAAGAAGACTCAACCACTGATTGGAAGAAAAAGGAATTACAAGTTAACGCCGAGCTGGAGGCTGCCCTGAGACGGAACAAGCGTTTGACTCTCTCTAAATATGGGAGGATTGAGTGTGATTACTCAACTCCTCCTCTGACAAAAGCAGCCTTAGAAGATTGGACATATCCGGAGGGATATGTCCCAGACGATGAAAGTTTTGAGAGGTTCTTATCATTTTTCCGGAAGTAGATTTAAAGGTTAACTTATTTAAGTGTGAGACATAGCAAACCTTTCTTCAGCCTTGAGCATGTTTTAATGGATGATCATTATTCTCTCTAGGCTGAGTTACTCTTTAGTTGTAAAACTAAGACGGTTCTGGAACCAGTCTCCTTGAGAGGGGCTGGACTTACTTCCGCTATGGAGTTGCCCACGGTGAGAGGCACCTGGCAAGAATGGGCATACTTGTTGCCCCCCCATCTCGGTGCCTGTGTACGTTGGTCAACTGGTCTCTAAATTCTTCTTAAAAAACAAATTTCATGAATAAAGTAGCAAAAATAAGAGATCAGGGCTGCACAGTTGGTAGCACTGTTGCCTTGGAGCAATAAAGTCGAGGGTTTGAATCCCAGCCTGGGTTCTTTATCCATGTTCTCCATGTGCATGAGTGGGTTCTCTCTGGGTGTTCCGGCTTCCTCCCCCAGTACAAAAAGACTTTATGCACATTGGATAATAGATGGATGATGGAAATTTTTTTTAACTTGTTTATATTAAGTAGTATTATTATTAGTAATAGTAATAGCAATATTAATATGAATATAAATACCGTATAAAGAGTATTTTTCTTCTTATGCCATGCACGTAATTATGTTTCATTTAGCTGTACGTTATAAGCAGCGACAGAGTCCGTCGGAGTGAGTTAAATAAACTTTGTATTTAAGTCATTCCTGTCTGCTCCTGAATCAATTTGTGAAAGTTAAAGCGGAAAAGTTTGTGTTTACACCTCCTCCGATCATCTCTGCTGAAAAGATGCTGCATAATAACAGGTTGCGTGCCTGAATCCTCCACAGACCGAAGATGGATTTTAACAACGTTGTGTCTTCTGCTTTCCTTCACACGTTTCAATTTGCGTTCCCTGACTAGTCACATTTTCAGCTTACCCCCCGGAGTCCTAGCATATAGGGGGGGGGGGAAGGGAAGCTCAATAAACAGAAAAATGGCACGTTGGACATTTCTGCAGGGACTCATGCTGTGTTTTTTAAATGTTCCTCTATTTTTTTTTGCCTTTTTTCATTTGTTTGTTTGACATGTTTTAGCGTTCGCTCAGTAATTATCTCTGCTTTAATTGTCATCAGCAGAAATTGAAATGCTCTCTCTGTGAACGCGATTGCCTGTTCTTTCAAGACTTTTCTTTCATTTTTAACTTTCAGGCCTCTGTAAGTAGAAAACCTTTTTTTTTTACTTTGACTAAATTGCACTCAGCAATCAGGTACAAACTTGAGATGTGTGTTTGTTTGTTTTTTTATTACTATTTCGTACTCTCTAGTTGGAATTCTGGTCTTTATTCATACATCCCATTTTTACTTGGTTGCTACATGTTGAAATGATGTGCTCTGAATAAAATCCAGGAAAAAAACATAAACCAGCTCAGGATCCCGTGAAAGTCAAAGTCGATGCTTTGATAAGAAGCTGCCACCGTGTGTTTCTGAGTCAATGGCAGCTTTCTGCAACGTAAGATAAAGTGCCCATTGAACATTACATTAACACAAATATTAGTGTTTGAATGAGGAAACGAGTGCACACTCTTGACCGTCAACGATCTAATGACTGAAAAGCCCTGCAGTGCTTAACAATACCAGTGATGTATGTTGTATAATCTCTTTTCTGCTGCAGGTCCAAACTGCGTTCATTTCGGTTCTGGTTTAACTGATATAAAATCTTACTACAGGTCAGATTAATGATTTTACAACTCCATTTTATTTAAGAATGTGCCCTAAAAAATTTGTTTTGTTTTAAATCTGTTTAGACATTTAAACCTTTTCATCTTTCATTATTAGAAAGGTGGAAAATAGCAGGTGGTTCACAAGGATTGGGCCAGACTTTGAAAAAGGTTTGGGCAGTAGCCCAGAGCTGCGAGTCTTGGGAGGATGGCTCCAGCAGAAAAATAGTATTTTCTGTATACTGCTTATGTTTTGCAAACATATCTCATATTACAGTCATGGGCTCATTTTGCATGTGGTCGTTCATTAAAATATTTTTAGTTTTACAACACTGAAATATTTTAAAATTATAATCTTTTTGGGACCAACATGGAATCAACCGCCAGACGTTTTCCCTCAGTTTGTACCTGCAAATGTGCAGAGCTACCTGCTAATGTTGTATGATTTGCATGGAAGTTTGTTTTTCTCTTTTGGGCGGGGTGTAAGGCACAAAGCGACCCTTATTTGACTAAATGCTGATTTACACTTACCAAAAACAAAATTTAATTGAATTTATTTGTGCAAAACTTGAATGCTTCATATCAAAAAACCGCAAAATATCATTTCAGGTATGAAAATGTAATGAGAAATTAAAGGAAGGCAGGAAAATACCCAAATGTGCATTGCTTTTCTCTGTAGATCAGTCTTCTAAATAATGATTTTTACCTTTAAGTGAGGAAAATAAAAAAAAATCAAACATCCAAGCAAAGGTACGATTCCAATTCAAAAGGTTAAAGTTCAAGTGACCTTTTGAGTTTGTGTCGTGAAGAGTTTCTCCGGCCCCGGCTTAAGGCGATCAGATTTGTTTTGCGTCTTCACGCCCACGCTCCTCAGCTGGCAGAGAGATGTCTGCTAAATCACCGCTTCCTTTTTCCTTTCCCAGTGCAGCTTTGTGTTTCCTCAAAGGCCCTGAGCAAAGAGACATGAACCTTAATTGTCGCGCTTTATCGGGGGAATAAAGGTGGGCCGGGCAGCAGTTTGGGCTGCCTTTATGACACTACAAAGTGTGACAGAGTTACAGAGAGATAATTGGCAGAGAGTGGAAAGGCTGATGGAATGAAAGGAGCGAAAGAGACGAGGAGGGGAGGGGGGCAAAAAAAAAAGATGTCAGCCAAATCGGTAGAAGCAAAAACTCAAGCAGATGAAGTTGCTCCTTTGCCTCAAGCTGTCCAGATTGTTTGCCAAGAAAGAAGTTTAGTTCCTTCAATATGCATGAAATAGATAGTTGGTTTTGACATCCAAAAACAATTCATTATCCAGTTTTATCTAAAATGACATCCACTTTCAGTGGATTGCTTTTTTAAATTCAAACCAAATAAAAAGTTTATTTCATAGTGTTCAAATTAGAAACAGAAGTGTATCCTGAAATTAAATGTTTGCAGAGTTAACTGTGTGATATTCATCAGATTCATTTTTTTTCTCTTTTTTTTTCGGTGCCATTTTAAGGCTTTTTAATACGGGGACTGCAGCACACAGCTTGTTAATGACAAAAAATGAATGCTGGCCTCCTTCTCCTACATCTGGACTAATGTGTTTGTGTGATTACACTTTGGCGACATGCAGCAGTTGTAAACAAAAAAAAAAAAGCATCATTCCCAATCTGCTGTCTCCTTAGCACACTCATTACATTTCTCTTTAAAGGTTGGAAGGCTGTGAAAAAACCCCAACAACAACAAAAAGCATTCCCACAGATCACTTCAGAGTGGACTCTCTTGGACGGTCCCAGTCCCCGTCTTGGTCTCTCCTCTCCACCCTTGACATGAATATATGAGCGTTTTTATGTGCGCGCTGAAAAGGCGGCGCTGAGTTAAGTGGCCTTGTTGCCTCAGCCCAGCAGCGTCCAGCGGGGGGAAGCGGTGGAGGAGAGGCGGGGGTGGATGAAGGAGCGGCCTGCAGCACCATGCCTAATCAGCCTTTCTCGCCAGGGTCAAGACTTTCTGTCTGGGTCCGTGGCGCTCCCTGCCACGGAGGACTCGCCCATTCAGGCGCACAATGTCCCTGTCAGTCCCGACAACACTTCCTGCCTCTGCTGGCTCCAGCCCTCGCAGGGATACACAATATTTCACAGCTCGCAACAATGGCCTGTCTGCCTGCACCCACCATATGGTTACTATGGGCCACAATATTGACACACATCACTAATTATTCAAAGAGCCGAGGGAACCTGAAGGAGGGCTGGAGAAAGGAAGGAGAGAAGGCTCCCGGTCAGTTTTCCCACTGTTTAATGTGCACAGATCACACAGGGACGTCTTCAAAAGCTCAGGACAACCGAAAAGACCGACACTTCATTTGAAAGCCTTACATAACAGCTAACGTTCAGGTTGCTTAAAGTTTAGTAATGATGTTTAAGTGGCTCTGACTGGGTTGAATGAAGATGCTGCTTGGATGTCCCACGTCTTCATTCACATCTCCATTTCCCTCTTCGTCAGATGCAAATGTTGTTGCCTAATTGTAAGTGAAACAGGCTGCAAAGGGAGCCAGTCTGTGATCTTTAAAATGCTTAAAGATACATGTTTTGTGGTTCAGCTGAAAGCAGCGTAGACGGACACCATCGTTCCCCAGTTCCAGTGAACAGCAGCCTTTAATGACTCTTTGACCTCCTTCCTTACTTCGTTAAAATGAATCATTAACTTAGTTTTAATGCTGCATTTTCCAGTTATTTGTATTTCAAAGTTCAGTTTTTCCCTCTGACAAATCTAGTTTGGATGAAAACATACAAAGCTTTGTTAGCCAGATGTTTGACATTCAAACAAACTGAGACTTTTTCCAACAAGGCAAAATGTGAGTTTTAAGCTGATTCAGTGGAAAAGTCAAAACAGGTTTGACTTGACTAAACGAATGCCTCATATAGCACCAGTGTGTTCGTATTCATTGCCACATTGATCGTATAAAATGTTCAGGCTATTAAAAAATCTCAGAGAAATCATGAATTGCTCAGTGATTCTTTATAGTTTCTGGATAAGATATTTGCAGCTGCTCTTGTTATAAATAATTTTTTCATTGTTGCAGATTTTTTTGCAAATGCATCAGACACTACCTTAGAGATTCATGTAAATTTTTTTCTGATGTAGGCCTATAAATAAAAGGGTAAAACATGCTTTTATTTATTTATTTTACTGGATAAAATAAATAAATAAATAATGTGCTGGTTATTTGTATTTTGCAGGACAGTTAATTTTTTTTTTTTTTTTTAAGTTTTCATATGATCCTTCATTAATATTGACTCCAGATCTTTTCACTGAACGTGCACACAGCCGAAGGCAGTGGTTCTGTGATGACCAGATCAGACGGGGGCTTCGTTTTTGACATTACATGGAGCTGAAATGATCTTTATTTCACAGAGAGCGCTCTGAAAATGCAGCATCAATAAAGTCGTTATGAAACTGTTCGTTTATGACGCAGGTAAATACATGGAACAAATTAAATAGTTGTTTCAATGATTTAAAACAGCATCCTCGTGCATTTAAACGAGGATGCTGGGTGTCAGAACTTGGCATGGATCAAAGTCTTTCCTCCCTTTGAATTACCTCTTTTTTCAGCTTTCCTTCAAACTTCGATCAGATATTTAGAATCCATATTAACCTTTCAAATGCGTTAATTACTAATTCCAATTTTCAATTGAAATGTCAATGCTGTGATTCTGAGAAGAAATACATTTTATGATACATTCTGCTCTTACTTTTCTATGCAGTAGGCAGTAGAGGCTTCACTCTTTCTGACAGCTTTTTGATAGATTTGACTCACAGTTAATGATCCACTCTGTATGACAGGATCTACATTGAGCTACACCATTAATGTTCAAGTAACTTGTTTCACGCCACCGCTTTCGGAAATCCGTTGAGAGCGAGAGGACAAAGTCAAACAGTAATAGACAGACTTGAGTTTTCTGTCTGGTTTCCGCCACAGTCCTGTCTGTTTCCACCAAAACCAAATCATTGCTAATTTGCAGCCTTCATATTCACTGAAGAAAGTCAATTAATTACCTGTTGACTGCTCTGCTGTGAAATTGTTCCGGGATTGTTTAATTGAGCTTCGCTGCCTGTTTCAGCGTATTATTATTATCATTATTATTATCATCATTATTATTATTATTATTATTGTGGTGCAGGTTGAACTGAACATCATCAGTTGAACAGCACCTCACGGGCTTGGCAGGAGGGGAAGTTTCTGACAAAAACAAACAAAGAAAACCTACAAGTTTTGACATTTTCCAAATTCAGATTCAGTAAATGTCACAAAGGCTCAAATGTATTTAAAGTGACGTGAACATTCAAACTGATCTGGCTTTTTAAGTCAACCGTGTGTTTATATGGACTTTTTTGTGCTGTAATATCTGCTGAAAATACCTCAGCTGTGCATTGACTGTTTGAAAGTGATAATTCCTTGTTGCTGATTGCGGTTGTGGTCCACAACTCTACAAATACTTGAGCAAGTCGTTTGTTATTTCTATTTCTGAATCCTAAAATTATCTCTGATCTGCTCTCATCAGCAATTTAATCCTTAACAGACGTTGCATATTTGAGTCTAGAATATATTACGCAGACCATTCAAATAACAAAAGACAATTGTTGCTCAATACATTGAACATTATATTTTTCATTTTTGCAAGAGAACATTGTTCTTTTTGAGAAAAAGAACGACTTTCATGTGAAGTTCTGTGTGCTCAATTAATCCCATATTAAATCCTCCCAAATGTCCCGTATTAAATGAGACAGTTGGGAGGATTTAACATGAGACATTTGGGCTGTTCTCGGCTGACGACGTTGAAGAAGCATCCGGGCTCTTTCCTCGTCATCTTTGTTTGTCTTCCCACTTTTCTATCTGAATATGGCAAGCCGTTTTAACATAAATTCGGTTTCGTCTGACTATCCGTAATTACATTCCAGATATCTGAAAATGCATTTTGACTAGACAAAACTACATTTTGACTATCCGGAATGGTAATTTAAGATATCTGCATTCTGACTAGTAAGAATAATAATTCAAGATATTTTCAATTACATTTTGACTCGTCAAAATTCCTTTCAAGATATCTCAAATGACGTCACTGGATTTGTAATTTGACAAGACGCGTATCCGGAATAACAATTTAAGATATCTTGAACGTAATTATCACTAGTCAAAATTACAATTTTAGATATCTGACTTAATAATGACGTTGAAGCCCCTTTGTGCTGTCCAAACAGTTGCCTGCAGAATTTTATGTTTCCTGCACAAAACTGTCCGTAAATGCCACAAATTAGAAAGAGCTCGGCAATGTTGGAAATGGGGAGAACACAAAACTTCATAAACTATTAAGACTGCTAATGATATCTGCAAAAAATGTCCTGTTTATTCATTTCCAACAAACCGAATGCAGTTAAAAACAGCTTTGAAAAGCTAAAACTGCTTTGTCTATCATTTTCAACATGAAAGTTGTGCATTTTCAGATATCTTGTTTCGTTTTTTTCTATTTTTCATTGTTTTATTAAACTTTCAAATTGCCACGTAAATCAGTGACGCTTTGACTAGACAGAACGCTAATTCAAGATATCTGTAACGTCATTTTGACTAGTCAGAATGTTCATTTAAGATATCTTAAATAGAAAAGTTGAATAATTCAAGATATCTCTAATTCATTTAGAGATATCTTCAAAGAAATTTTGACTAGTCAAAATTATAATTCAAGATATCTCTAATTTAGTTTTGTCTAGTCATTATTTGCTTTTAAGATATCTATAATTCAATTTCCACTAGTCAAAACTACATTTCTACTATCCAAAAATACATTTAAGATATCTTGAATTATGGACTAATTAGAGATATCTTTAATTAGAATTATGACTAGTCAAAACTACAATCGAGATATCTTGAATTTACTTTTTGACTAGTCATAATTAAAATGTAGATATCTGAAATGTGTATTTCAGATAGTCAGTAATTCATTGCAGATATCTTGAATTGAAGTCCCCATACAAATCAATGGTAAATCTGACGTCATTTTGACTAGTCAGAATGTCATTAGAGATATCTCAAATAGGTATTTTGTCTAGTCAAAATATAATTAGAGATATCTTAAATTGCTAAAATGTCTAGTCATAAAACAATTTGAGATATCTGGAATGTAAGGGCGGCAAAACCGAATTTATGTTAAAACGGCTTGCCATAATCTGAACCCTTTCAAAAAAAGGCCACCATTAAAACTTAGAAAAACGGATTTATCAAATTGTGCATATCTTTCAAAGCAAGCAAAAAGAACTGAATAACTTTTGCTTCTTTGTTTGTTTATTAATTGTACCGTAGAAAAGCAGAGCTCTCATTTGCTGTTTGTCCATGGAGCGCTACAGGCTGAACCACTGTGCTGCCCAGTATATTCCAGAGCTCCTATTAATATATCTTTGTACCTTTTGACGTCACCGCCGTTCTCGGCTGACGACATAGAGGAAGCATCCATCCAGGGTCTTTCCTCGTCATCATCCGGGTCTTTTCACATTACTTCCGTTGACAACAACCGCACGTGTTACACATGAATGCAGTAGCCGTCACTTACTACGCGCTCACAGCGGAATTAAAAGCAGCTATCTATCACTTCCACCTTGTTACAGCGTCACTTTGTTTCACTGACACCAACCCCACCGTCGAACTCAAATACAACATGAACTAAAGTAACATGGTGTCACGAACACAATATGGACATTAAAAAAATGACATAAAACAAGTAAACATACCTCGCTAGCTGACCCTTCCTCTCGAGGTAGAAATGAGGTTATTAAATCAATTCTTAAACTTAAATGACCTTTCTACAGTCACTTGCTAAAGCTACGCATACATATCGCAAGCCTCTCTGGTTACCTAGCAACATGCTGGATTCCACTTCCTATTTTGACCTATCAGAATAAGAGTCGTGATGAAAAATATAAAGAATACAAAATAAAACATGTAAACTAAAACTATGGCAGTGAAAGCAGCCATGTTAAATCCTCCCAAATGTCTTAAGTTAAATCCTCCCAAATGTCTCATTTAATACGGGACATTTGGGAGGATTTAACTTAAGAATCTCATGTGAAATCCTCCCAAATGTCTCATGTTAAATCCTCCCAAATGTCTCATATTAAATCCTCCCGTATGGTACATATGGGAGGATTTAACATGGGACATTTTATATCCTGAATGGGACAAATCATGGGTCATTTTAATGATATGTGATGACATTTTAATGTCATTCTATATAATTAAAATGATACACAATGACTGCAGTTTTTGAGAATTTATTTTCCTAGGAATAACGTAAGGAGGACATTTCTAGAAATTTTACAGTTTCTGAAGAACTTTTCTGGAAAGGGCAAACAGGGATTGTTTCACATAACTCTTTTCATGTGAACAACGTTTGTGTGAATCTGATTGTAAATCCACTATATATTATGTGGCATTAAAACTGGAACACACGCTCCTGATTCTGATCCTAAATATATTGGGTGTCAGAACTGGAGAAGTAAACGTGATATAGAAGGCATTTTAATAATTTCGTGGAATCTATTCCTGTTTGAAATGAGCAATCCCTCACTTTGGGAGTTTTCATAGAAAGCAAACGAAAGGTGTCGTCAAAAATGAAGATTCCTTAATTAGATTTTAAATCATCTATATTAAATAAGACACGACAGCAGTTTCAAGAACCGCTCACTTTATTTTCGCCCCAAATATAATCAGAGATCCTTCGGTCGCTGATCTCGTCTCGTCATTGCACACTCCCCCGGTTGGCCCTCGCAGAATTCCCTTTTTTTCCCATCTTGGCTGCCCCCTGAGTGGTGGGAATGTTCGGCTGTGCAGCAGGCCATGACAGGCCCATGTAGGGGCCGGCCTCAGTGAGGCGCTCCTCGGAGCAGTGATTGACGGCACTCACTGAGGGAGGTGGGACACCTCGTCTGTCAGTCATGGCGGCGCTGGAGTTAACGATGTGGCACAAGAGTCATCTAACGAGCCCGTGTCCCCTTCTCTCTGTTCTGGTTCTCGGCACCTCAGAAAAGCTTGCTTGTTGGTAGGGGGGCGAAGGCTCCCACCCGGGTCCAGATGTTCTTGAGCTTTTTCCGTCTCTCTTCTGGCTCGCAGTGATGCGCCGTGACACATCTGTCCGGGCAGAGGTGTGCCATATTGCTTCCCATCTGCCACAGGCAACCCTCGTATCCGTGCAGAAATAGAGGCGCGCATATGCACGGTGCCCAGAAAGTGCCCATTCCAGCCATTGCCATAAACTGTGTAATTCATGGGTGTGAAACAGCAGGTTTTTAAGGGCGCTCAGAGGAACGGAGCAGAGCTGGAACCTTTGGCAGCTGACGGACAGATTTTCTGCTCCTGGTAGCCACATGAAACTCAGTGAACAGAGTGGCAGTGAAGACCTGCTGTTGCAAAAAAAAATAAAAAAAAAAGAAGAATACAGGCAAACCATGTCAGTCTCACTCACTCCTTCTTTCCATCTGAGGTTCTCTGTCCTTGCACAGCTCACCATCTGTCTCCTCTCTGTCTCGGCCTCTCGGCCTGTCTTCCTGCCTGAGCCAGGGGGGCAGTAGTGAAAGCGAATGTCACCGCTGTCCCAATGTTACGTAGGGGAAATTGACTCCTTAGCCTCGGTGCTGTCAGCAGCCATATGCTGATGTTTTCATATTCCAGAGAAACGAGGAGAGGGACTCGTAAAGACCTCAAAAAAGTCAGAATTACAACCCCGGCTACCGCTGCCGAGGAGAGGCCCCTTCTGTCACGCCGCGAGCACCATTACCTCCCCAATCCCTCAGTCCCAGAAAGTGGCGCGGGCTTCTGGAGCGGCACATCCACGCCAGCTTTTCGCTCATAGTCGGACTTTTTTTTAAACACGTTATTCCATAGGAGGGTGATTCAGCTTGCTTAGCGTCTCTTATTTATTTAAACATTCACAGCTGGGACGAGGGTGACGCGCTGTTCTGTGGTTGTGCTGATTTTGGCTTCAGGAGACATCACAGTCTTTCTCTACAAGGATCACAAAGCCATAGGCAGCATTTCCAGCTTATCTATATTTCATGCTTTTATCTGCTCTCAGCATTTAATTAGGCAGTTAGCAGCTCATTAAATTCTACTGGGACCAAACTTTTAAAGCGTTGCAAAGTTGTGCTGATATTGAGCTTTTCCAGTTGAGGGAGGCTTTTAATTACCTTGCGTCCATAAGTTATTGTCGATTAATGATGTCTTTGTGCTTTAGCACGACTGCTTTAATATTCTGGTCTGATCTCTGTTTCTTCTTGCTGAGACAGACGGTCTAATGGAGAGTTCTTCAATGAAAAACTTCCACTAGCAGAACAGATACTTTTAAAAGCCTGTTGTTGTTTGGATAATAAAATTGGAGAAAAAAAAAAGGGGGGGAAACTAAGCTCTTGGTGTCTTGCCTGTGCCTTTCACAGGATTCATATTGTGACATTAAATTATGGGCATCAATTGATAGAAGAGTTTTGTTTCAAACCGAACGACTAAACTAAACACAATGTTCACCAGTGACTATTGACATCTGCATGATGGGAAGAACAATTAGTCACAAAACATATTGTTATTTAGCCAGTGTGGCATATGGCACACTTTGCAGTTGTACCACGCTCTTCGTTTCTGGATGACTGGATTAAACTGTGATCCTGGAGCTGCTCAGAGATCGGGATGTTGTTTTTATCACTGTGTGCGGTAGACAACTTCCTCCCTGACTTGTCTGCAGGGTTTCTTTGTCTTCATGCTGCTGTTGAGGCCTTCATGGAGAATTTATACTGAGATTAAATCACACCACGGCCGATTCTGTTTGTTTACTAATTAGGCGGCTTCTGAAGGCAATTGGTCACACTTGAATTTATTTTAGTGTATTGACGTAAAAGATGGACTTTTCAGGATTTTTTTACTATTTTTTTATTTTATTTTTTTTTATGTGAAAATATAAAACTATTCATCGTTTTGTTTTCGCCTGACTATCATGCATTAGATCTTGTTTTATCCATCACATAAAATCCCAATAAAACACTCTGAGGTTAGTGGTTATAGAGAGAGAAAATGTGAAAATATTCAAGTGGGGTAAACACTCTTTTGCAAGTCACTGTCCCAGTTCTCCTCCTCAGCATGCTTGTTGGCGTTTCACATGGCTTTCACTTAATTGGTAATAACAGCTAATGGGTTGGGAAGCCATTAAGAGTGTACTCTGGACTTTACTTCGTCGCCTGAAAGTGAGACAGATGATAACAAGTGGCTATTTTGTGCACCACCTACACAGCAGAAAGGCATTCTTGCTCCTCCATCGTCAAAGGGATTGCTTCAACAATCCAGGCAGGTCGGTGGACCTGAAGGTCCCATGTGAGCCAATCAGGCGGCTTATGTAAGGGCTTCTGAAAATGGCGGCGGCGGCGGCGGCGGCGGCCGGCCACAGGGATGTGGCTTGTTGCTGGTAATCGGCGGCGAGGCGTTGTGCGGCGTGCGGCAGGCAGATGCTTGCTCCAGCTGGTGCTGGGGGGTGGGATTTATCGCCCGGTTGGAACGTGGTCCTCACACCCCTACGCCGTGCTGGCCACAGTAGCAGCGTTTAATGAGTCACGAATTGCCTGTTTGTCTTCTGCTCCCCGCTGTTTCTGCTCTCCCCCTTCCAGAACAATCCCTGAAACACATGCTGCTGCGCTCCGCAGAGCAGCCAGACAGACAGCCTGAGCCAAACCGTTGTAAAGAACAAAGTTGTCATTTTTTTATTTCTTCCGATTTTTTTTGTGGGTCTTTTTTTTCTTTTCTTTTTTTTTTTTTCCCCTTCTTCTTCTTGGGTGTTCATCTAAGAGAGGGACGGGTCGTTTTGTAATAAAGCTGCCTTTTTAGATGCTGCGCCTGACCTCGCCAATATGTCTACCCTGAGAAACCAGTGCCCATTTGAAGCCCCTGACAAACACATAAATGGCTCTATAATTGGGCCGCTTTGTTGTGCGAGGCGCGGGCTCGTCTGAAAGTGCTGTTCAACACTTTGTGGTAAATGGAGTTGCATTACGACAACACATGGCCGTTACTAAAGGAGCCGAAACTGGCAAGCAGATAAGACAGGAACAGGTGGTGTTGACACGGAAATGATTTGTTTTAAGTCGACCGAAAGCTTCGATTTAAAGAAAGAAAGAAAAAGTCTTCCTGAGCAGAACGCAGTTTCATCTTCGAGCCAGCAACAGAGCCGAGTGACTTGAAGAGAGAAAAAGAGCCGGGCTCTATGTCCAAGTTGACACACTGAGATGCTTGGATGACCATCAAATGGACTGGATTCTGCTCAAATACACACATAAAACACATGCAATCACAGAAGGAATGTGCATAACCCATGCACAGGGATGTTCTGCAAGCTGCCCATGCAGAGCTTTGCCTTCGTCTCACCTGTTTAACCTGCTGGGGTGATTTGAAGCTTCTGTAACAAGTCAGGTGGCTCAAACACTTGCTGCAAAAGAGAAAACTATGTTGAAAGTCTATTTTTTTTTTTAATCCCTTCTGGAAAGATATATTTTACTACTAACGTTTTCAGATTGGATGCTAGTCTGTATTTTCTAATTCATTCTGCATTACCTTTGACAGCAGATGTGGTGTGACCTTGTCTTGGACGTGCTGCGTTTGAGGTACAACTTGAAAATACACAGTTAGTTAGCAAGTTGCTTTAATTTTTCATGGCGTAAATTCAAGAAGGTATACAAAAGATTGACATTTTTCCATCACAGTTCCTTCAGACTTGTCGGCTGCATTTTGTTGCCTTTGTTGACTTATTTTCTATAAATCTGAGAGATGCTTAGGCATAAAAATCTCAGAAGATCAACAGTATTTGAATTGCTCACTATGCCACGTCCAAAGTCACTTAGGGCGCATTCACACCAGCTCCGTTTAGTCCATTTTAGCTGAACTCTTGTCCGTTTGCCTTGAAAGTCTGGTTCATTTGGGGAGGTGAAAGTGTGCTATTGATGTGGACCAAAAAAATACAACTCTGGCCCACCCAAAAATATACATTCAGCTGAAATGGTTTGAATGCATATGTGAACGTCAAGCGGACCGGAGACCGCTACCAAAAGCAACAAGCAGACTATAGCACAAGGGATTCTGGGTAAATACAACTAAACCAAACTTGTGAATCTAGTGCCAGCCGAGAAATGGCGTGTGCCCTTTTACCAAAAATAACAGCAAAATTCTACATCAGCTAAACTCTGATGCCACTCCGGTTTTTGTTACATTTTGTGAAGTAGGAAACTGCGCTCAGTCTCTTCTCTTTAGGATTTGATGTCATTTCCTGCAATGGTTCTTGGTGAGGTGCCACCAGAGGCGAGGGGATAAGCAGGTTTTCCACAGGGATTGCATCGTTTGATACTGAAGTGTGAAAGTGAACTGCAGTACCTGAAAATATAACAAATGTTGCAATTTTGGTCCTAAATTGAACCAAGTCTACTGGACTTTCAGGTGTGAACACACTTTCTCCCTCCTTCAGTTTGAACTTCGGTAAGTCGTCTTCACCGCGTCGAGATGCCTGAATGCAGCCAGTCAGTCATTGCCATGCAACTAACTGATCCGTGTCAAACAATTGTCTTAGTGTACATACTAAAACGGCCAGTGAGTGCATAACTGCATACATGACATTGTTCCGTCTTCATGGAGGGACACATTCGCAGAGGGACGGAGTAGCCGAGAAGAAGTGATAACCATCCGTGGAATCTTGGCAGCGTCCGGATTCGCCTCAGTGCCGTGAAATCTGCGTTCGGCGGGACTGCCCTTTGTGGTCAACTCTGAGATCTCGGTGTGTCATTCTTCCCATTGTACAGGTCACCGAGACAGAGGCAGCCGGCCTGAAAAGATCCGTGGCGGTGGCGGTGTGGGGGGGTGAGACAAAGGCTCGAGGCAGCCCATAAATGTCTCCTGTTCAGCTCCAGACCATTGACTCTTTGCCTCCCTGCCAAGCAGGGCCCTGTCAGACCAGCCCCTCTCTCTAACATCTTAATTAGCAGAAAGAACAACATTGCTGGAGCCCGTTTTAGATGAGATAAAAACAAGAAAAGACCACAAAAAAAAAAATCAGCACTCTTCGACTCTCATTGTCCCCATGTAGTCCAATGGTGTCTTATTCAGGTGAGAACAAATAAAACAACATTCCTACACAAGTCCATGAGGGGGAAAGACGAGCTACGGCGAAAGCCGTCACGGGCGAGACAGATAGCGATTTAAACGGACGAGTCCTTTTTCTGAAAGCTTTGCGGCAAGCTCCATCTGATTTTCATTTTTCATGATAATGGTGATGGTGATGATGATAAGGCAGTTTGTATTGTGATGATAATTTGAGTTCCTGGCGTCACGGGGGACACTGCGTGAGGAGACGCTGCATTAGGGTCCACCATGCTGGCTTTGAACCTCTGATGTCTCTCTGACTGATGGGTTGTGTCAGACTGACACTTCATCAGTCTGCCTGCATGCTTCTGTCAATCAGCTGGTTTGATCATCCCTGTTTGGATTCTCACCAATATTATAACCCCAGTCTCTCTGTTTTTTTTTTTTCTTAAACTCTAACCAAGTAGTAAAATTTGACCTCTGGCACTCCTCATAACCTTCCAAATTTTATTTGCGTGTCCCATTAATCTTTCTGTCTGTTTGTTCCCCATCTTTCCAAATCTTCCCGCTGTCCCTCTTTGTTGCGTTTCTTTTATCTGCAGTTCACATCAAACACTGGGACCAGATTGATTCTCATGTGAACAAGGCTGCAGTAGGGGGCAAGAGACCCCTTCCCCAGACTTTGAAGATCCTTCCCATCCTGTGAACCATTCCGCACAAACACACACACACACACACACACCTCTTCTCTGCAAGTCCAACCTTTTAATTGCACCTTTATTTTCGGATTATTTTGCCATGTGTAGACTAGAGTAGTATTTAAAGAATGTTCAATCCCTCCCGATTCATGGGTTATTTGTCAAAGCAGCTATGTTCTGTTTCCCACAAATACAACACAAAGTCAAAATCAAGCTGTTTATTTGCAAAGTTAACAGATTCCACTGGGCTTGTAACAGTCTGTAACATATTTAACATGGAGGTGGGGCTTTACTCACAGCAGAGTTTGAATGTCCGAGGTAAATCCAATGTTTCTTTTGCTATGAATCCAGAGTCGTTGTTCCCAGAGACTGAAGCCAACAGCTAGTCCAACAGGGGTCAAGATAAATGTCAGAATGGTTCAAAGGAAGCGTGTTTTATGTCCGTTTTAATCATCATCATGTTTGCATTGGGTGATTATTTACGCTGAAGCCAGTCATAATTTACATGGGAAGTAGAAAAGTACAACCATTCAGCAATTTAACTTTATTTTAGTGATCATTACTTTTCTGTGGTGATGCATGAGAGAGAGGGAAGACATGAGACAAAGGTCACCAGGCTGGGAATTGAACCTGCGACTGCCACCTCTATGCCACCACAGCACCCCGAGACTTGCATCATTTTAAGGTGGTTTGTGTTGGTTTTGGGCCCTCTTGCACAAGTCTCATCGACCAACACTCCTGGAATATTATTAACAGCTTATAACTCTTTGACAAAACCTCACTTCAGAAACACCAAACATTTCCATCATACCAAGTTTGCAACATATGTCTATGCTGCAAACTTTGAGTTTTATCTGGTTTTTGTTTACTTTATCTATGAACATAATCCTGTCAAGGTCAAGATCAACATTTATTTAACTTTAATATGTAAATATCTGTGTGGACGATTCAGTTTAGTAACTATGGATAAAATTTAAACCAGGTGAACCACATCTGGTCCTCAAGGTTTTCTTTCTTTGGAAACATCCAAATTAAATAATTGGGTCATTAACAAACCATTGCAGAACATAACATACCGAACAACCATAGAAATGCTGGGCGTTCCTCAAGGACCAATGTGAGGTACCACTGATTTTAAACTGGGCATTGGAAAAATTGAACTTTATCACAAGTGAAGAATTGAGAAGTTTATAATAATTGTTCACATGAAGACTTTACATCCACAAGGGGTAAAGAAAAAAAAAAAACGTATCAAGAAACAAATGCTTGTTTTATGTTGGTGACATGTTGATGATGCTGTGATGATAAAATAATTACGACTGCACAAGTGACGCAGTCACAGTAAATGTAAGTTGAGGCACCAAATGCTTGTACTTTGTTGGGATTTTAGCTATTCGTTTTGTTTAATTGCATGATGTCACAGAGTTCAAATATGTTGTCATAGTTTGAGCTGCCAGGAGTTCATTGAATTTAACCATATAACAATTTTAGAGGCTTGGACAATTTTACACCTCCCGTCTAGTCGGGGCTTTGATGAGCCGTCAATAAATCCACCCCATGAAAGTGATCTTGGGATTCTCTCTCTCTCTCTTTTTTTTGTCCCCACAGGATGGTCAACCATGAAGTTCAGCTCCAGGACAGCCCTCTGCCTCGCTGCGGCAGTATTGTCAATTTCCCGACTGCGAGAAGACGTGCAACCCACATAACTTATTTTGTTCAACAGCAACATCTTTTGAGAGAGTGCACGGCTGAACCATATTTAACCTTTCGGTGTCAGACCACCCGCCAGTGCCTGGGCCTCTGGCGTCCCATTCACCGTCGCAGCGGCACCAACAAGCTGGCCGAATGTGATATAGAGCTGGACCGGAGGAACCGGGCGCTTTATTCCCCACGAAACCCAAACATCTCTGGAAGAGTTGTTGTTGGCCGCGTCACAAAGTCTCCGTGGGCAACAAATGCCCCGGCAGCATAAATTACCTTCAGTTCGAGGTTCGGGAGTTTTATGTGGAGAACATTCACAGTCTTCTCTTCCCATGATTGGAAAAAAAAAAAAAAAAAGGATAAACTTTTACCCAAGTTGCGTCACACTCAAGAGGCTGCGGGAACCACAGCAGGATTTCTGTCATGTTTGATGGTCTTCCATCTGAAAGCTGCAGCATCACAAAAATCTTACCATTACACCTGAACGGAAAGCCGCTCTGTGGGATGTCCTGTGGTGGCCCAGGGGTTAAGCACACGGCCGTCGCAGGTTCGATTCCCGGCCTGGTGACCTCTGCTGCAGTGCAGGTCTTCCCCTTCTCCTGTTACCCACTTTCCTGTCATTTAATTATCAAGTAAAGGCCACTAGAGCCAATAAACCTTTTTTTTTTCATAGTTTCATTGCTTAGCAATATCTTCCAAATGTTTTCTGAACCAATAAATGTATTGCTTTATTCATCAACAACTTAAATTAAGTAAAGAACAGTATTTTCTCTGTTTCACTAGTTCTGATTTAAATTACTTAACTTTGTTGGACGACGGCAACATGAGCAGGAATATTTTTCTTCAACATTTAATTTGTCAGATCACTTTTTTGGCTTTTTATATTTCATTTCTTTTTTCTTTTCTTCATTGCTCTGATGTAATATTCTAACATTAATTGCCATTTTTATTAGCTGTCATTAGGCTGTCCCTAAATAATCAATTGAATTATTGGACATGGTATTTTTATGCATTGGTTGTGCTGCTTGTTCTTGTAGTGTTGCCAGTCCACCACACAGACACACAAATCACAAACAACCATGCACACACACACGCACACACACAGACACACACACACACACACAGACACACAAACACCTGGGATCTCTATCGTATCTGCTAAACTTGTGCTTTTTTATGTTTTTATTTTTCAAAGACTAACCTGACCTTTATTTGTAAAGCTGAATAGATAAAAATGACACAAAATAATGAAAACATTCTCTCCCCACACTGCAAAATATCTTAATTTAGACTTGCATTTCAAAAACAATCACACTCATTTCTGTGCACAGAGTCACCAGTTAATATTTTCACCCGCGGCCGTTCATGAGCTTGTGCAAGTTGTTTGTTTGCTTTGTGTTTTTCGACCTGAGTCTATTTCTCCACGATGGCGTTGCCATGTCATGACCTTTGATGACTGACTCTTGGCAGTGATTGACCTGTGGGCTCTGGGACGATCCCATGAGGTTAATAATTACTTTGAGTCCTCAGTGAAGGACGCCTGACCTGGAGCACAGCACAGCAAGGAATGGGCAGTCCCTGGTAGCACTGATAAATGAACAGCAGCTCCTCCTGCTGTATTTCAAAAGGAATTCAGATGACATACTCATAAAATGTTCCCCCCGTTAGCAGAACTATGAAAGAGCAGAAAAATAGTTTTTCAGGATTGTTCTTTTTAAGTTAAGATTACCTCCCCACAGTTCTTAAGCTCATTAAAGACTCACTTTGGTGTACAAAAGCCCAAACTTTTCAAGATGATTTGCGAGATTGTCACAAATTTCCCTTAGCGCTGTTTAATTCTTGGAGATTTATTGTGCGATCCGACACAGAGGATGCGGAGCCGCATGTGGATGAAGGACAACAGAGAGAAGATAGGAAGTCCAGCGGCGCGGAGATGACAGAGCGACGCAGGAGCTGCGAGGCAGAGGCCGTGACTTTTCTCAGAGACGAACATTAATAATATGACGAGCCACAATAGGAGCCCTGAGATCAGAGAGCTCACCTCCATTGTTCTGCCGTCTCCTACTGACACCGGCCGCTCCGCTGAAGAAAGAAAACGGAGAATAGAAGAGCATAACCTGGCTGCTCACCATGCCTCTCCTTTTAAAGGGCGTAATGGCCTGCCGTCCTTTCAAAAGTGCGCGTTTCTGAGAAACGACGTGCAGAGATGCTGCACTGGGAGACTCCATCAAAGCTGGACCGTCTGCAGAGATTATTGTCAAACATTTTAAAAACGTTCACCGAAGCAAATCCCTCGTCTGTGGCGATTTAAATATGGCTTACTGTGTGCATACATTTGTGTTTGTTTTATTGCTTGCCTTTGCTTTTTTGTTTTAAAATCGTTTTAAAAATCTCAGCTATCAAGCAGATATTTGTTATTGACACAATGTCCGAGGTGTCAGTGAGTAATGCCGATTTGGGTTTTCATGGAAAACCAGTACTGACCATTTACAAATCCTAATTTTATAGCACAATCTTATATTTGCTTGTTTTGTTTCCAGTCGTGGTCAGGCGGGGGGCCGGTGTTTCAAAAGTAAACTCCAAAGTCTTTATGCTTTCAAGATGAGTATAAAGTCATTACGTTTGTGATTCACAAAGATCTCTGACTCCTACTGATCAGAATTTAAAGAAGCTTTGGTCGGAATAATAATCAAGCTTTCAGCTGCTTATTCAACAAAATAACACTTTATGGGCCAAGTGAAAGATGTAAAAGAATCCATCATTAAAGAAGAAAGCAAAATTACTCTTTATTTTGGAGTGAAAGAGAAAGGAGCAGATCAAATACCAGCTTTATCTTCATTAGTAATCCTCGGTTTATGAACATAACACAGACTTTGCTAGTAATTAAGGAACATGCTCTGGCACTGGCCCATATCGCCCACATCAAATATCCTCACCGTTAAAAACCTGTTTGATACACTACTGTTTAAATAAAGCGCATTTCTTCAGACTTACCAGAAGAATTTTCAATCTTTATTGCTCTATTTTAAAGCACTGGGTGTAACACAAACACAAAAGCCCTTAAAGAAAATTTCTTTAGGAACATTTGTCCCTGTTGCTTTGAGTGAACATTGAAAATGAGGTCCAGTACTGGAGACGCACGACTAAGCAGCGATTTAAATCCGTCTTCTAAAGGTTTTGATTTGTGTCCGTTTAAGACGCCATCATCCTCATTGTGTTTGAAGGGTTGCAGCTGACACCTGAAGGCTCGGCGCCGCCCGGAGGTGCTGGAGAATACGGCGCAAGATGGGCCGGTGTCACTGGGGCAGAGGTTTGCGGCGGACCAGCGGATCCCTTCGGTCATTAATCATCGGACTGGACAGCCACGGACACGCTCCTCTTGGCTGGACGGGTCTGTGCAACTGGATCGCAACCTGTCCTTAACCTGATCTGTGCTTCTTCTTTCTTATTTGAGATTGCCAATTGTAATTCTTGAATATTCAACACATCTTTAAGGATAAATTATATTTTGTTTCATATTGAATGATTGATTAAATAACATGATCTCTGACCAAAGGCAGCCTTTCGATTTTTCCTTTCAGTTTGTTATCGTCTCCTCTCTGCTTTAGCTCTCACTAAAACGTACCATCAAATAAATATAACTATTTGACTATTTAATCTAAGTAAAAGATGGCAAGTTTATCAGTTAAATCTGACTCTCTACTTTCAAACTTCTTGTGTCTTTGTCTCATGCTGGCTTCCTGACGCTTTGGTTCAACGAAAGTCGATCAGAAAAGATGTCATTCAATTAAAATTCCTGATAAAAAAAAAGTGTATTATAATTTATTGTAACTTAATTCATTTTATTAAAGCAAACTCTCCAGGTTTTCAGTGAGAACTCGACCCGTTTGCCTTAATTCTGAAAGCAGTGGTATTTCTTCATGTCCTTCATATAGAATGAAGATTAAAGATTTCTATTCAGGTATGTAATTTTTGTATATGCCATATAATTGCCATAATTGGAAGCTGCAAAAACAAAGAGGGGGGGAAAAGTTCCCATTTTGAACAGCAGCTAGAATAACTTAGTTACGAAGAGGAGTTTGTAGATGGAGCAAAATGCCAATTGACGGAGGCGTTGAGTCGATGGTGAAGAGTTAAAGAAAATATAAGAACAAAAATGTACAAAAATCCACGGGAGCACAGGGAGTCGGAACAAAAGCCAAAAACCTAAAGGAAAGAAACCAGCAAGGAGAACGTGTGGCGACATGAGTAACTAACAGGAGTGAGCAGCAAGGAGTGACTGATGATAAGGTGCTGAAATACTGGAGAGGATGAATGCTGAACTAAACTTTGCTGATGAGCTAACTGAATGCAGTAAATAAATCTACCACTGAGAAATAACTCGAGTAAAGTCACGTAATGAAACTAGAGAAGCAAAGAATGAACTGGACACAAGAGGAAGTAAACATAGCTAGAATCACTCAGTGGCAACTGAACCAAAGCAAAACAGAACCGTGGATGATCTAAAGAAAGAAAAGGAAACTAAACAACCCCAAATTAGCCTCAGTGTGAACATTTGCTCCGGTGAGATTGATTTTAAAGGGATAATGTCCGAAAGCCTCTGAGACAATAACAAATTGGAAAACAATCAAGAATCTGTCAGCGGCGACTTTCCCGCCTGCTTTGCTTTGCGGTACCTGCATGTGGCCCGTCGGGCTCTGGGGCTCCGCTGATGTGTCTATCGCTGACAGAACGAGACTATGGATTACCTCGCTCATTAATCACCATCAACATGGCAGCGGATCCGCACCCGACGCGCGCGCGCGCACCGCGGAGAGCTCTCGCAACAAAACAAAAAAAAAAAAAAAAAAAAAAAAAAAAAAGGGGGGATGCGTCCGCGCAAACGCGCGCGCTCATAAATCTCTCCACGCGCGGACAGAGCGGTTGTGACAGGTAACTGGCCACCAACCTGTCCGCGGCCTAATCTCATTAGGGTGCCGGCATCTGGGCCTGCCCTGGCGAGAGACGCTCCGTGATGGAGCGAAGAAGACAAGCCGTTCAAGCGTATAATGGATGTCTAAATCGCGCGGCTTCCGTCGCTTTAATGATTTTTGGACGAGGAATCTGGAAGTTGAAAAACAAAGAGGAGAAAGGACATTAAAAAAAAAAAAAAAAACTAAAGTCCAAAGGAGACGTGGCGTGGTTGGCGGTGTCGCAATGACAGTCTCCGCGCGGGCCGCGGTCCTGGCCCATCCTGGAGCGCAGCGTCGTACCTGTCAGTGCGCGTACAGATGGGCTCCGGTTTTCCCCCAGGTACCTGAGCTAAATGCCCGTCATTAATCACCACATAAAGCCCTCCCAGCGGGAGACGCCCCGGGTTAGGCCACATCAAGAAATAAATTGGCTGAAAAATGGCTCCGGACGAAGGCTCCGTCCCTGGAGAGGCAGGGAGAAGAAGCCTCGTCGAGCCCACTAAGTCATCTGTCAGCGAGCTTCAAGCGACATCATCATTCACTCGGCCCCGATCGCGCACCGGCGGTGCTGACAATCTCGGCTGTTTGCCTTCAGATTTGTACACATTCATCTTCTTTATTTGCCAAAGTGTCGTTATGTTTGTACAGAAGGGCGAGCTGAGCGCGCGGGGCCGTCAGAGCGGATCTGGCTTTAAATAAACACGTTGGAAATGTTCAGCTTTTCAAGAACTGCAGAATAAAAAAAATAATAATAATGTAGAGTAGCCCAAGTGCAGGAGTGTCAATCTCATCAGTCTCAGTTTTAAAGATCTCGCTTGTGGCAAAATACAAAGGTAAAACCACCTACTGACAAACTATTGAAACATTATAGCATTTCAATCTGCACTTCTTAAGATCGAGCAAGGTTTAGCAGTTTTTCTCCTTGCTGTAATTTGGCCCCATGCAGATGAAAACCTATTTGATTTTTACATGTGTCTGCAAACATCAGCTTCCAAATCTTTCCACTGATTCTCAACAGATTCTTTGGAAATGTTAACTATAAGATTTGTTGTCAAGCATGGAAGAAAACCTGCTGAAATGAAAGCTTCCCTACGGCATGACGGTGCCACCACCCTGCGGCGCAACACGACCGCCACCCCGTATTTTCCACCGTTAATGACATTTTGCACGAGGGTCTAAAGAGCCAACAGGGATCAGATTTGTGGTAGCTAACAGTTGCCATTGCGACAGGTTTCTTTTCCTCCAGAGCTGTGGATCTCTGCAGCTCTTCCAAAGTCAACATGGGCCTCCTGGCTGCTTCTCTGACTAATGCTCTCCTCCCTTGGCCTCTCTGATGCGTTTCTCGGTCGCCATGGTTTCATTCGATTTTGTCTCAAATAACATCTCGGGGCAACTGGTTTGGAAATTATAGTTTTAGTTAGAGAGCATACTTTTCAGATTGCTTTTACTTTCAAAATGTACGATTTTCTCGCAATTTGTAATGACGCAATACTTTCTGCTTGTGCGAAAATGTGAAATCATGCCAAGTATCTTTGGTCTACTTTCTTTTGCAAATAGCACACCTTAAATAAGACAGGTATGACTTACAAGTAGATTTTTAGCAAGGTATAGCAGCTCGTTTTATGTCAATAATTATTTAAGATTGATGAAAAAGCATCAGATCCACTGGGAGATTATTTCACTTACAGCATAGGAATAATGTCTTGTTATAAGTGAAGTTATCAGCCAGTGGAGCAAATGCTTTTCAGGCAATATTGGTCAATAATTAACTCAAAAACAAGCTCCTATATCATTTTTTTGGTATTTGCGTTGTGAGCAGAGTGGCCACCTCAGCACTGACACCGCTAACGCTAACAGAAAGCGACAGCCTGCAGGCACAATGCTGGAAACCCCCGAGGCCCCGGGCCACTTTGAAGCCCACTGAGATCAAAAAGCAACGCTCAAAGAATCCCAGACTAGGTGAAGAGCATGAGCAGAATAAGAGACGAATGGTTGGGAAGCGAGGAGGGTGGGACACGGGGACAAAGACCGCAGGACAGGGCTGCTGACTTCCGAAGACAACATCATATTCTGAGGGCGGGCGTCCAAAACTCCCAGTCTGCCTCGGTCTCCCCTCCCGCCTTTCTCTGCCTGAATGTGGACAATGACTGTTTGCGTTTACAGAACCATAAATCAGAGGTGCCCATCGCCACAGAGCAGCTGGCACGTTTGCCAATAATTATAATTATTAATCATGCCGATTTCACGGTCTTCAGTGGGCCGGCGGGAGGCTGCACGGGACAGGGTGCGGCTGGCGCCTCCGGGACCGCAAGGCAGGCTGGGTAAGGAAAGGAGGGCGGGGGTGGGAGATCACAAAGAGCTTCAAAATGTTAAAACTTTGCTTTTCATAAAACGTTTTTTTTTTTTCTTCTGCTTCTGCTTCTCCTTCTTCTTCTTTTTAGGTTTAATCTCCAACAATTTGCTACTTTTGACACCCACCAGTCCAGGCTCCCTCCCTCACCGCCCGCCCGCCCGCCCGCAACATGAGTTTTCATCTTCCATCCTCCGTCGATGGCGGGGATATAAAAAGCTTCAGGTGATCCTTCCAAGCTCGGATCCTCTGGAGAACTTGTGTTTAACTGCTCGCATTCGTTCCAGCAGCTGTTGCCAGCTCCCTCCTCCTACTCAGACCCTCTGCTAACCAGCTGCCTTGCAGAGCCCAGTAAAGCACAGCGAGGAACTGCCAGCTTGAGTCATCTGCTTTTGCCTCCTACAGTACTGTAAATATGAGGATAACTGTATAATTAGACGGTTAACTAGTGGAATATGGTGTTTTCCTTGTTAAAACGTGTGTGCTTTGGGACGACGCCCGTGTCCGTTGCTAAACTTGAATGTGCCGGTGTGCGTGAACATATGCACTCCTGCGAGCGTGCGTCTGCAATCACACCGACTGCATCCGTCGGTCCTCTTACATGTAGAGTACACATATCAGCGGCTGGACAGATGGTCGCCGATCAGCAGAGACCTAAACTCGGCGGCCCTGATTGGCGGCACGAACCCTGCGGATATCTCCAGGGCAGCGCGGTCCAGCTTCGGTCGGGGGTCAACACATGTCTGTGCTGGCACGGACGCCCAGTGAACAGATGTGTTTTACAAACCGGGAGACAGATAGCGGCTCAGATACGTCCTTCGCTTTTCTTGTTGAGGCTGCATTCAACAAGTAAAACCAACAGAAACATTCCTGATTTTCTGTAGCAAGCTGAAAGCAAATAGATTTAAAAACAAACTGTTAGACGTGGGAAAAGGTTAAAAAAAAAAAAAACTTTTGCAAGCTTAATTGTGTTAATTGCTCGTCTTATTTGATGTAATTAGGAATAAATATGTTACTTGTAAAAGTGCTGTGGGGTCAAAGCCCAGGGCAAGTTTAACCATCTGCCCCGCATGAATATTTTTTTGTTTGTTTAAAAAACAAATCTGTTCTTGAACGAGTACAGAGCGTTTTGCATACTGAACGTATTTTATTTTGTTTTACACCTGCACAGACCTGTCCGCAGTAAAACATGCAGAACAGAGTCTGGGATTTCCATATTCTAATGGCCCCATTATGGCCCACTGGGAGCACTGGGGTGGCAGGTTAATAAGGGGGGATGGCATCACCCCCATAAATAGCAACCAGGACAGTTTCACATCTTACCATATCTGCAATTTATATCGCCACGATATCTCTCATAAACAGCACATCTGCCACCCTTTTCTGATTGTCAAAGTAGCCTGAAACTGATGTTTTCTTCTGTGAACGTAATGTAAGAATCATCCAATCAATCAGCTTCATTTATTCCGGTGAGCAGATTTGGTTACAGTTAGGTGAGTCAGCTTTCCCGCCAAACAGAAAGTTTGACAATAAACACACGAAAAACATGAATACCACATGATCAAAAGTAACCAAGTGCTCATTACTTATAAATGACGAATCCCTCAAAAATAATAAAATAAAAACCACTCTGACTAATACCAATACATGAGTATTGTAACCCAAACACCAGGCATTTCTCCCTCACCACAGTTTTATTGCTCTCCCATTCTTAGCTTTCCCTACATTTAGCACATGTTTGTGCTGAATGAAGCATGCTAAATATCAAAAAGCTGTCTACTAAATCTATTGCGTTCACATTTTACACACGGCATCACGTCACTCTCCACTCTTTTAGCACCATCATTCAGTTCCTAACCCTCCTTGCAGCCCTCATGCTTCTTCATACAGACTACAGCACTCATTCTAAGTAAAACATGACAGCGCGCTCAGCGAGTGTCAAAGATGAGAATTTTGATGTCCTGCTTTGAATACAGAGGCATCACAGTCCTTGCCTCGGTAAAATCGCTTGACGTTTTGTGATTCATTAGTTTGTTTTGAAGGCGCCGAGATTTAAACTCTCTCTTTCTGCGTCTCGACGGGAGGCGGGAAAATTGACAGCGAGTGTGACGGATGACCTCGGGTCAACTATCCCTCCGTCATCTCCATCCTTCCTTCTCCTCCTCTGCCCGTCCCTCTCCTCTGGCTCCCCTTCGTCTCCTACATGCATAACACAGCGTCCCCTGGGCCGGTCTGGACGGGGGGGCTGGTCCAGGAACAAAGCACCACTCTCCCTCCGCCGTTCTGATGCCCACCCATCTTCCTGGGGCTCCAGCCCTCCAGGGAGAGTGCTCTCTGCTGAGCCGGGGCTGTTAATAGGCTGCTAATGAGGAAACAGACCTCTGTGCTCTGCTAACATCAAGACAGATGGATGCTCATGGCGTGTTTGTTTTAAACTCCTTACTGCTGTGATGGATGAGAAGGAGAAAGTATCTGGTCGGCCCTTTAAAAGGCATGTGATTGGTTGTAAATGCTCGGAAATCAAAGACAAAAGGTTAAGTTTTGTTGAAATGTACTCATGGGAGCCTGGCGCAGCAGCTGTAACACAACTCTAACCCAAGTCACTGCACAGTTGTAGAATAAAAAGAGATTGACAAACATTATTATGATTACATGGACAGCGCTAGACTAAATGGTTAAAAATTAAACAAGAAAACTGCTGACTTTGCCTTGAAATGCCACCCTGTCATTACAATAATTTACAAAAGAAACAGAAATGAATTTCATTGTCAAAATGGAGGCGGTTTAGTGGGACAGCCTGCAACCAGAATGTGTCCCGCTGAAACCAGACATTTATAACAAATAAACAGACACACTTTTTTATTTTCCCACTCTCTGGAGTCAAATCGGACCAAGTTTCTGTCGCTTTAGGTCAGTTTGGATCATCCACACGATTGGAGAAATAAAGGGAATGCTTGTACCATCCCAACGGTGAAGTGTGGCGGTGGCAGCATCATGGTGTGGGGCTGTATTGTTGTAGGAGGAAGTGGTGTACCTCATCGAATAGATGGCTTCTTAAATAAAGGACGTTATTTAGAAAAGCTGGGGGAACAGCTAAAGACATCGGACAGGCAGGTAAAGCTCGGGTGCAGGTTTGGTTTTCCAATGACCCAGAGCAAAGCAGTTGCTTCAGGACAATAAAGTTCATCTTGTAGCATGGTTAACATAAAACCCTGATCTCAGGCCTCTGGAGAAGTTTAGGGCAAATCTAAAAAGCCATGTGCAGCTGCGTTATGTTTGGGAGAACAGGTCAGACCTCCAGCAAACTATTGGGGGAAGCTTGTTGAAAGAAGAAAACCCTTTACTTGTACGTAAACTTCTTGTTTCACCTGTTATGTGTACAGTGGAAAATAAAACGAACTCACAGACTTTAGGGTGATTACGCCGTCAACCTTTGACAGATGTCTTTCCTGTCCATTCTTCTCGCCTTCACTGTCCTGTCTGTTGCCTCGTTAGAGGAAGTGGCGCGCTTTAAGCTCTGCTGGCCAGATGTGATCGAAAGACACAACCACCGCTACTAAAGGAACCAACAGGACTAGGAAGTGTGCCTTTTCAAACTCCGCATTGTCCGTCGGTGCAACAGGAGGACCGACAGGAGGCTCCCGCTGGAACCCCCATGTAGTGCTGCCTCTGCCAGGCTGGCGGCTCGGCTGTGTCCAGCAGTTTCAGGCAAAATAGGCTGGTATTGATATGGATTTCTCTCTGGTCGGCCCCAGCAGAGAGCAGGGGCCCCGTTAATAGGCCTCTAACGGGATGACCGGCCTGCGGTCGGCCCCTGCCGGCCCCCAGGATTCATTGGGAGATGATAACAGATGGAGACGCTGGGGAGAGGGGGGTGCTCTTCCTGTTTGACAGACAACAGGGATGATGCGGAGTACGGTGGGGGATGAGTGACAGCTCTGGTGAGGTGTCAGAAAGTGACTGTGCTCTGAGAGCGGCGTGTTTATGAACTGACTTTGTGTCTCAGCTGGGTTTTCCATTTGTTCCTGTTGCAACCAAAGACTCAAGTAGGTTTCACTGGCATTTTGCGCGACAGACCAGCGCAAGGATTCTGAAGAACGCATAGATTTCAAAATGCTTTTTCGATAATGAAAGATCCGCTGTCGATCCCTGTTTTTCTGCGATGAACAGTGGTCAGTGGTCCTTTTGTGCACATATTTGTTCCCAAAATAAAATGTTTTTTAGTCTCGGGAAGGAAACTGGATATTGTTTGTGATAATGTATTTGAAAAAGAAATGGTGGGAAAATACTGAAGGCGCAACTTGGTAATTGTTTCGAACTTGTTAATTTTTTTTGTACAATTGACCAAATCTTCTCGGGATATCTTTACCTGGTTTGGACATTGGACAGAGATTTTTTTTCCGTTCCTCTTAGTGGATGCTCCAGTGTTAGTTTTCCACCAAGTGTATCTTTGCTCTCTCAAATTTTTTGCTCTCTGCATTTGGACGTTTTTCTCGGTGAACATCACTCGCAGTGATGGAGCTAAAATAAGGAATTGGGAAAAACTTGTTTTATCAAATGGATGAACAACTCATCAAACTTTTTATTGCATTCGTCTAACCTAACTATTATCAAGAACAAAATAATACCACATTACAAAATGCTACAACATTTTACCCTGTTGTAGAACATATAAAATAAATAATTGTAGAAAACTATGAAGGATAAATTAGTTAAACATATCTCCACTGTTACCACTGTACAGTAGATCATAGTCACACACTGTGATAAAACGTGTTGGCATATATTAATTCGAGGAGCAGAACGGTGTGACACGCAAAAATCATTTAAACTACTTACTTGAACTTGATCGAGCCGAGACGCGTAAGCCGCAAATATTACAGATGAACAGCCTTTAATGATGTGTGTCAATTTTCAGATCCTTATTTTCACTACAGACACGCTCTCTGCTGCACATGCTGCATACACACACATGCAGTGGACACACTTCCCCCGGCGTATGACTGTGTCCTGTCTGATTGGGTGAGCTCTCAGGGGAGTCATTAAGTCCAAAGCGTTAACATCTGTCAGACATTACTGAGCCAGAACAGTTGTGATTTGTCCATATGATGACTCTGGCCCATACGTCTACTGATTGCGTGTGTGTGTGTGTGTGTGTGTGTGTGGTTGCGTGCGTGTGCGCGCGTGTGACTCACAGGCTGCCCAACGGTGCTGTCACTTATAGTTTCACGCCCACAATAATGCGTGTCTGTTATTAGAGCTATTCCTTCCTTGTGTGTTTTCACGCTTCCCCGCCCAACAATGCATCCATACCTCAGGGCTTCCAAGTTAAGAAAAAAAAAAAATAGTATCATAGTATCATTTTATAGCCCAATAAAATGTTTATGTTACCTTCAATTGTAATAACAACATATATATCAAACATTACCTAAAAGAAATTTGACTTTGTAATCTGACACCTTGAAATTGGGTGATGTCTCTTTAAGAAGCTCCTGCTTTTTTCAGCAATCCGCCTTCAGCAGGTCATCACAACAAAGCCTCTAGATTAATCCAACTGCATTTCACTTTGTATAATCAGCTCAGTTCCACCGGGTGTTTGCTAATTGATGCCACTAGTCTGAAGGAGCGCAGAGGAGCAGCTGCACGGGAGGTTTTGCTCTTTGCGGCTGGAGACTGGTTGCCATGGGAGTTTAAAGGATTTCTCAAACATGCATGAAAGAATCAGCTATATTTTTGATGAGAAATGACATAGTGACAAGATGTAAAGCTTATTATTTGCATGATAAGCAAATGGTGTTTAAAACTAGAACACGGTTACACTATGTTATCATTCCACTGTGACAAAGGAGCAATTGAAATAAACCAAAAAAGTTCATTCATGCTGATGATGCCCGATCTCTAAAGTTCTGCCCAGCCGTCTTTCCGTTGCTGACCGATTCCTTCCTGATCCAGATCATCATGAGGTGCTGATGCATCATTTGCTTGTTTGTTTGTTCTCCAACAAGCTGTCTGGGTGTTGATAATGTTGATATTGATCAAAACCACCAACTGTGACGGGAGTCGGCACTGAGGTCCGACTGCGCCAGCTGAATCCGGGCCAAAGGCAGGAGAACAACGTCTGCCTCAACATCAGCCCCGGTTAATGGGGAGGGCCCGGTAGCAGGCTAGCGGCTGGAGGAGCGGAGCCTTCGGATCACAGAGGCAGCGTCATGAAAAGCTTTAACAACCTCAGAGGTAGAGCCCTCTTCTTTAAATGTTCACAACACCTGGTCTCAGAGAGAGAGACAGAGGAGAGGTGTAAAGTGTGTTTCTTCTTCTGCCAGCTGACGGATGACAGGAAGGTTAGACGGACCGTGGGTGGGGGGCAAACGTGGGCCGATGCCAAGCCACGTACCTCCAGTTGGAGGTTGTTATGTCTGTCTTTATGAAGCTGCCAGCAGAGATTGTTAGATCAATTCCCTCGGGGGAGGTCGGCGCTTGTCTTCTTTGAGTTCAGTTGAAAGATAAACGCAGAGCTGAAACAAAGGTCTCTTCCTGCCCAGCCTCACTTCAGAGTCCATAACAACTGTTCACATCCTAATAACGGATCATCAGCTGTGAGACGGCGACAAAGTGTCGCTTTTGACTTTGTACGGCAGCGTTTTCCCGCAGTCATTCCTAACTAGAACCACCTTGAAAAAGACACTTATGGGTTGTTGTTTTTCACATTCTGTTGCATCACAACTACAAATGCTGATGTACTTCGAGTGTGCGGGATGGTTAGGAGAAAGAAAGTCCATGTTTTTAACATTTATTTACGCACACAAGTGGGAGAAGATGCTTTCAGTTCAGACCAGACCTAAACTGAACGATCCACATGCAACATGTTGATGTGTGCCCGACCCTCCCCTTAAAACCATGAATGGCTGTGAAAAAAAACGACATGATTTCAGTTCTGATTTGACATTTTCTCCTTCAAGAAGAATCTATGTATAATATTTTACCTACGGTATTTGTTTTGCTCCCTGCATTTGAAAACAATTAACTCTTTTAATTGTTTTCAATGTTGAGATTTGACTGATTTTGCATCATCAAGGTAAAAATGATTCACATTGTGCTCAAGAACATTTGAACTCCGACACAGCTGCTCCTGGAGTTGGAGGGCAGCAGTGGTCATTCAAGATGGCAGAGAAAAGAGGACGTGATACCGATAAGTTTATTTTCCATAGAACTGATGCTGAGTGATGCTTGCCTTATTTCATTGGAAGGAGAAATGCTTTCCGAACACAGTTTCTGTTCAAAATAGTTTGAAGCTAAAAAAAAAAAAAAAAAAAAAAAGCAAAACTTCTTCTCCACATTACAGAGAGAAGTTGAGTCGGTTTCAAATTGTTAAAAAGAAAGAAGCAAACTTGGTCGACAGTCCGAATCCTTTCATTTTAAAAGTTTTTGTCCCTTTCCTCCAATAAGAGAGACACTTTCAAACACATTTTTTAATTCCATTTCGGACCGGAGCCCACAAAGACGTGGTCTGATCTCTCTATTTGTGTTGTCTGTTCTTGGCTTCAGTCGTGGCTCGCTCTCCTCGCGATCATGTTTCACTTTGTCGCCCGGCTGCCCCCCCGCTGTGAGGGGACTGTCACCCAGCACTGTGCCAGGCCTGAAGTTGGCACACACACACACACACACACGCACACACGCACACACACACACGGACACACGCACGCACGAATGCACACACACACACACACACGCACACGCACACACACACACGCACACACTCCTCTCTCCATCTTCAATATTTCAGAAAAAAAAAACAAAAAACAAAAAACTACTCCTTCTGCTCAGCTTTCCTCTTGTCATCATGCTGCAAGACTCGTTCCTCTGGGCAGATTCAAAGCATGTGGCGGCCAGAGATTTAGATAGATACATCTCTCCCATTAACAGCTGCTCCCTCGGCCTGCTCTGCTCCTCTTTCCAGGAGGCTGCTGGTACACACCGCATTATAAACACCCTCGCGTTCGCAAACACACGCACACACTTGCGCTGCGGTCCGTACATGGTCGACAATCAAGGACAGTTGGTTTTGAGCAGTGTCAGGACAGTTAGACTCTCACAGGGAGTCTCCAAACTACAGGCGACTGGCACACAGACAAACACTCAGAGAGCACATTTACGGCCAAACACTGAACGCCATCTGTCAGTCACTGTAGGAGGATATTAATGCTAGCACACACACGCACACGCACACTCACGCACACACACACACACACAGCACACGCATACGCACACATGCAGGGGCTTTCTGTTTGACTGACTCTGTGTTCAATACACAAATCTGAGTCTTTAACAGGCCTGTGTGTGAACAAGTGGAAGTGTGTGCATGCAAAAAAAAAAAACGTCACTTATTTTATTTAAAAAGAAAAGTTGTTCACCAAACAGTGATTGAAAAAAGAGAGAGGAAAAAGAAAATTGTTAAGACTGATCAACGGGCCAACCAAGCATTTTTTTTTTAACATCATTGGCTGAGTTTTGGATTAGGGTCTAATTTTCAACATGCTTTTCTGCGTTTAATAGAAAAACATCACAGGAGAATTTGAAGGGGTGGTGCAAAATGTACAAAAATGAGCTGGAAGCTCTTGTCACTCGTATTCTCAAGAGTTGGAATGCTCACAACTAATGAGTAATTTATTGTACTTTCACATGAACGGCGGTGTGGAAAGAAAGAAATCTTCTGCTCACAAAAGCAGAGTTGTTCCTGCTTTTGCCTTTTGCTCACACTTAAATGCTTCAGATCATTTTGGATCATTTTGGACAACTGAGCTGAATTTTTTTTTCTGGTCGATTGCTACTTACTGTGCAGCGTCAAAAAACTCACTTCGCCAGAACAGGAAGTTGACTAAAAGACCTCAGGAAGCGTCATGAGCATGTCTCATGCTCCATGTTTCATGCTCCATGTTTCTCAGCAATGTCTACCCACCGGCCTGCATTCAATCACCATGGCAACAAACCGCTGTGCCAGGTGGTGGCACACATTACGTCTTAACTGCGTTGGGTTTTAACTCGCACATTCGTCACAACCTCTGGATGTAGAATCAAATCAAATCAATCAGCATCAAATTGAGTTTTGGCGATAATGGACTCAATAGCACTGATGTAAGTGAATGACAGATTTATATTCTGTAAAAAAAAAGTTTTTTTCCAATTTAAAAAAGGGTTGAGCCCAACATTGCACCCTTTGGAACACCTTTAGGTACGTTCCCAATTTGAACCAGTTGTGTAAATTTTCATCAAATCCAGTATAGTTGTAATCCAAAGAGCTGAAAATCCAAAGTTTCTATTTTCACCGATAAGTTTTCCTACCCTCCTTTATTTACAACAATGAAGTTATTTTGTGTGATTTATTTCGTGATTAAAACACATGCAGACTCTGAACTTCTATCTTTACAACAGAGCTCTAGTCTATGTAAATCAGTAATTATCTTGATCATAAGAGCTGAAACCCATTACACACTGGGAAAATGTAGAAATATGAGTGAAATTATATTAAAAACCCCCCACAATATCGAAAAATACATTCGACTGGACTGATATTTTACAAATCGAAGGAGTTCAAAAAGACTCACTGCTCAGAGTTTAGATTCAGATGCACACTTTGAGAAATAAGAGACACTTTAACTCAAATAGAGCAACAACAACAAAACAAAAGAAAAGAAAAGTAGAAAAGTGAGTGCAAAGTGCTTGAGTTGGATGGAAGTGTGCAGTTTGTTCTTAATGATTTATAAACACCCCAATAATAAATCAGCTTGAACATTTTGTTTTTTTTTTTTATTATTATTATTATTATTATTATTATTATTAT
>VMRN01000016.1:1768462-1783717 GCA_010277015.1 Poeciliopsis turrubarensis
TAATAATAATAATAATAATAATAATAATAATAATAATAATAATAATATCATTCACGTAGATTTGCAGGACAAGTGGGAAACAGCTACAAGATGAAAATACATGTAAAATGTGTCACACAATTAGGAGAAAGTTAAGTAAATCAAAATAACATTTTAACTGAATTTAGCCTCAAATTATACTTTTGGCCCTCGCTACAAACTTGCTCTAAATGATAGACTTTATGGACCTGCCATGTGGAACAGCAGCTCAGGTCTTCAGTGAGTTGGTTTCAGAGCTGAGAACATAAAACACTGTTCAGTTCCGATGAAAACTCTGAAAACATCTGAGATGACCTGAAGGACCTGCTTGTTTCAAACCAAAGAAGCATCTCCAAGGTGTTTGTATGTGCAACACCAATTCTAGTTTTTAAAAAAGAAAAAGAAAACATAAACAAGATTTAAAACCTGCTATTCTTTTACAAGCATGGAGCCAATGCAGGAATATGAACTAAGATGATCCATTTTTCCGGTTTTGGTCAGGTCTCTCTTTGGATGAGCTCCAGCTGCCTGATTGAATAAAGACACAATTACAATAATCTAATAATTTAGAGGAGAGGGGGGGGGGGGAAATCACGCTCCATCTTTGTCTGTGTGAAAATTAAAACTAAAACTGATCTGCACCTCAAATGCATCCAAACTTCGTGAATCCTTCTGAAACGTGAAGAAGAAGACTTAATTGTTTCGTTTGAAGTTCCTATAATTACCTTTAGGCTAAAAGGAGACTGGAGGAAATGATGTTTCTGAACCAGACTGGATCCATTAGCTGTGTTTCACCAGAACTGACCATAACAGAGCTGAATAGTTTCATACTGGATTCTGTGGTTCTGTCTGAATCTCAATTCATCTGCGAAGGCTGAGCAGTTTTATGGAGGCACAGAGCAACCAATCAGAAGTTGGCTTCAGTTTTCCCATGTTAAACAGTCAATAATAAATAGATCATATTATGATTCCTAAAGCATTTTCTCTAGAAGTAAATAATGTGTCTCTTTAAAGCAGAAAGACAGAAAGAATATTTCCACATTTCAAACAGCTAAGCTCTCCCTCAAATGAAAACCGGATTCAAATTAAAAGTTTGATGCAAAAATTAATTTGCACCAAGCCGTCCTCTTTAGAAGTAAATAAAGGATTAAATTATTCCCATGCTGTGCAAACAGTCACAGGCCGTAACAACGATGAAAGTATCTTCTTAGTTTACTCTTTTTAACGACACTGAAAATTTGTTTCTTTGAACCAACTTTAAAAAATGACTCCAACTTTTGACCGCAATTTTTATTGGTTTTGCTCAAGCCATAATTCTGATCTGAATGATTCTGAAATCATTACTATGGCTTGAGCAAAAACGAATACAAAAAAAATTAGCTGTAACAAATCAGAGGAAGTTTTTTAAACTTGGTTCAAATAAAAAAAAAAAAAAAAAATTCAATGTAATCCAGGTGAAATCGGTGCAACAAAATGTACACAAAATCGTACCATTCATGGGAAAGTTTCACCTCAACACACTTAGACGAACTGAAATGCACCTCATAGTTACGGCATCCCATAGTGACGTAACCATAGTCTTCTGAAATCAGCAAATACCCCAGAAAAAACTTGACCTGGATCAAACCCAGGATCTTCTGCAGCTCAGACAAATGATACTTTGTTTGGCTGGACTGTGTTGACTTTCTTATTGTCATCAGCTCTGAAATCATATGGAAGGTTTTCTGTTGACCGTTTTGTCAGTCAAAAACACAGAATAACTTAATTTGTTGGAAAGTAAAAGCAGAAGTTCTGGTTACAAAAACCAAACAAACAAACAAACAAAAAAAAACACAAAAAAACCCCAAATCCATAAATATAAAACACCAACAGATTGAGTGACAGTGTGTGAAAAAAAAAAAAAACAGTCGCCCGTCTCAAGTGCCACAGCTCCCCTGGACGGACTGGGCATGCTCAGTGGAGGCGCCGAGAGCCTCTGTCTGCTCTGAAGGGTCCACTCCAGACCTGTTTTGTGGAGGTGGAGTGGAGAAACGGGCCACCAAACAAAAAACACGTGGAAGTAGCCGGAGCACCCGTCCTCTGATCGCCACGTCAACATCCCTCCATCTGTCATCTGTCCGTCCTGTCCGTCTGCACCCTCCCACCCAAACTGCCCTCCAGAACTGGATAATAACATCTGCCTCTGCCCTTCCCCGACCGGATCCCCCGGGTAGAACAGTAAAAACGTGCATTCACGGCCTCATTGTCGGCCCGGCAAAAGGAGCGTCTCCTCATAAAGGTGCTGCCAATGCAAAGGAAAGTGCTGGTCGTCTTTGCTCTCTCCTGGTGGCATTTGAAAGTGTAAAGCTTTGAATACCAATTGCTTGAACTGGACATATGTGAATCCGCTCTAAGCCTACTAATCCTGTCCCCAAGTGTTTCTTTGTGCGTGGAGCAGCCTCACACATCCAAGAGAAACTGTTCCTAATCCGGCCAATGTGGAGAAATGTTTGAATGAGCTGTGTGTGTGTGTGTGTGTGTGTGTGTGTGTGTGTGTGTGTGTGTGTGTGTGTGTGTGTGTGTGTGTGCGTGTGCGTGTGTGTGTGTTTGTGTGTTTGTGTCAGGTATTAGCTTGTGCAGGGACACAGTGATTTTTAAAGTGCTGTTTTTCAGTGTGTGTGTGTGAGTGTATGCGTGCGTGTGTGTGTGTGTGTGTGTGAGGCCTTTAGCTGCACACCACCAGGACACTGGCCTAAATGAAGGCAGTTATTCAGCGTTCTCCCTGCCTGCCATCGCAGCGGGTTGCCCATGATGTGCTCTTTTCACTGCGTAAGCTCCTCACTTTCCCTTTATTCCTCTGTTTGTACGTCTTCATCGCTCCACCCCTCTTTCTGGTTCCCTTCTGGTCCTGCCCGTTGTCTTCCTTCTTAAAGAAAAAAAGAAATCAAAACGCGTTCTCTGAGACAAAAGTTGTTGTTGTTTATTTTTTTTCCCGCTAATGCTGTTAATATTATAGGCCCGCATTGGAAGTAATAAGCACAAAGAATGGAATAAAAAAAATTATTCACACATTACTTTATGTGAAAAGCTTGAAAGAGAGAGCTGTCCTTCTTTCCAAAAACCTTTGAAGGTATTTACACAACCTGGCTTTTACACGTTGATAGGAATCACCGAGGTGTCATGAATGTTTGCATTTCCACAGACACTGAATGAGAAGAGCCTCAGAAACCTCTGGTCTGACGAAGTGTTGCTGAGGGAAATAAGGACCCCGTTGCACACAAAACACGACGATTTTAGCGAAAACCAGTGATTCTCACATGGACGACTCACTCAACAAGCAAAAGCGTCAAAACTCCGGAAATGTGTAACTCTGACAAGACATGCAGACGCCCAGATCGTTTGCGTTTGTGGCAGCGGAGAGAAACATCGGAGTTTCTCGTCTGAATGACAGTCAGGTATTCTACATGAATAAATTCAGATTTGAATTTTAATCTGAAATAAGACATCTATAAATGGTGTAATGTTAGGAAATGTTTATTAACATAAGTTGACAAGACTCACTAGATTCACAAGTAGTTTTGGTCTGGTTTGTAGTATCTTAATAAATTTGAAATAAGACAAAAACTAACTGGTAGATAACCTTTCAGCAATATTGAGGAACTTGTTTTAAGTCAACAATTCTTTAATATTGATGAAATAATAGTATTTCACTTGTAACATGGGAAAAAATAGTTTTCCTACTAGTGAATTCATCTGCCAATGTTTATTTTTTACGTGTTTCTTTTAAAGCTATCAATTTATAAAATGACTTTACTCCAGAATTATATTTCAGTACGCATTTCCTCTTTGCCACTCATCTGACAACCCTTGAGGTCAGCCCTGTAGCCCTGCCATGAACTTTGACCTTTTGAAGCCAGTCGAGTTGTGACTGAACGCAGAAGGCAAAGTTCTGAACGGTTTAGATTGCGGTCGGTAAAATGTCCTTTGGTGTGAAGGTGTTACACCGACTCCTTCACATGGATGCACTTTTATCATTTCTGTCCGGAAAACATTTCTCGAAATAATCCTCTTTTACGGCGAAGCGTCTGGTTTCATGACTGCCGGTTCGTGCTGATCGTAAACTCACTTCACTCTCAGCTGCTTCTGGGTTTCTTTCTTTAACATCCTGACAAATTTTTCATGTTTTTTCGCGGCGAGATTTACCCCAGCTGACTAAAATTTGAGCATATTTGAACAGGAAAACGAGCCCAAACCCACATTCTCTTTGTAAAACGTGTGGTTGACTGAAAGGACATTTCCCGGATGGATATGTTGCCTCTTTTGTGAGTGAAATTATTTTGGATTTTTATTTTTGCTTTTTTGGTCATCATCTTACTTCATGTTTTTCAATAAAGAATCATGTGTAAACTAAGACACTGAAAAAGAAGGTGGAAAGCTCACATAAGTTTATACTTCTGCCTTTTCAAACAAATGGAAATCCGAATATGTCTGGTGGTATTTGAATATGTTTGAAATGAAAAAGAAAACTAAACTAACTAAACCTGAAACCTGCTTGAGTTGTGCTGGATGATTCGGGCTGCGCTCAAGAAACAAACTCAATCAAACATCCGATCCGTGATCATGTGTGGCATAAGTGCAACTCTCAGGGGAATATTCACAGCAAGAGAGTCTCTATTGATTTCAGCCTGAGTGTTTATTTAAAAAAAAAAGGTGTTGTGTCATGTCGTTCTATTGTCATCCTGAAATAAAGCGACATTCATGCCCTGTTCAAAACTGTACTTTTAGATCCCAGCATTTTAGTTATTGTGCTCAACAGCTGCTGCTGAGGTTAAACAGGTAAATCACACCAACGCATCTGTTGATTTAGTCCAACCGGAGTCCAACTGCGATTGTTCTAATTATCTGATCAGTCGTTTTCATGAAATAATGAAGTTGCAAAAAATAAAAATAAAACATTTCAATTAAATCATCGTGTCAATAAGAAAACTGAAGATGACATTTTTGAACATCATTTTCGCTACATTGCAGAGGCCGGGAGATAATTCCTGGTGTGGTTGTTTCAAACTGCAGACGAGAAAAATCTCTGATTATGTGTGCGTGTTTGTGATAAAGCAACGAAGCAACTTGAAAGTGTATTTAAAGTACATGAATGACTTTTACTTTACAGCTGAAAAGACCAGAAAGCGGTCATACTTCATCTGGACCTGGACGGTCGTCGCTTTTTCCCTCCAAAACTCGTCCAGGCGGTCGAAGGGAAGCTGGGTAGCCGCTCAGCTAAGTGTACAGTTTTTCATGTTCCTCATCAAAGGTACCATCAATCCACAGTTTGAAGCTTTGCAAAGGAGTCTTCACAAAGCCCGCCGTGTTGGAGCGCCAGATGGAAGACAGCAACGCGACTCGTCGCCAAAGCCAGAGGTTTTGTCTCGTTCAGACGACGACTCGGCGTTTTCACAAAAAAAAAAGAAAAAAAAAAAAAAAAAAAAAAAGCAAACACAAAAAAATAAATGCCGGGGGGGCAACTTTTAAAAGTATTCGTTTGGTTCGAATTCTGTGTGAAAGCGAATATCAGTAAGACTTCTCGCTTTGCGAGAAGTAAACAAACCTCGGGAATTACAGCAAGCCTTTAATTAAAGAGACGATCAAATGATGAGAATCTCGGTAATTGCAGACCTCACAACCGTCTCTGCCAACATGAATATTGACGTCCTAATTAATATCGGTGGGGCTGTTTTGTTCTTGGGAGACACTGCCGTTAATTAGGCAAAAACAAGTTAAATTAACATTTCAGTGATGTGGAAGCATACCTTCATGTTCTTTTATTTGTTTCCGTTTGAGCAAACGGAGGCAGGATTTGGCATCTCAGATTGCACGTTTCCTCGCCGAGGTGTGCGCGTCGATCTCTGGAAAGCCTCGGCTTCACTTTGATTCTGACGCTTCACTTCCAAACTCTGACAAAGTTTTGTCAGGTTCAGGATGCAGCAGCTGGACCCTGAGGTGGAGCCAGAGTAAAACCCTCCAATGATCTTTTTTTTTATGCCTTTCCAAATGTTTCGTACGACTCTTTTAACCCTTTTACTCCCTGTTTTCAATCTGATCCTCTCTTTGGTCAACAGTCCTTCTCCTCCTTGGTCATCAGACCTACAGAAAAATATACATAACTCATAACCAGCTTCTCGCTCACCCCCACCTCAAGTTCCAGCAACAAGCTTCTTCCTTTAACTGTCCCTTTCAGCAGAGGACAATCAGACGCCGCCCATCGCCTCCTTTCAGGCCGCAGCCTCGCCTCCTCCCCCCATTCTGCTTCTGTTGTGTCACTTTGTGTCCGCTTCGCCCCCTCTGCAATAGGTGCACATGACCAGAAAATCAGGCGAAGGCCTCTGCAAGCAGGGGGAGTGAAAGCCAGCGTGTCTGAGGCGACGAGAGACGAGAGGCGGGGAGAGATTAACGTGCCGGATTTAAGCCGGTGCGTCGGGGTGAAGTTTGGGGGGCAGCGGGGTTACCTGTTGCGCTCGCCGAGGAGCTGTCAGTTCACCGCGAGCAACGAAACGCACTCCAACCTGAACTCGTCCGACTGTCGTTTTGCAGCTGACGTCGAATCGCTTTTAGATTTAGTCAAAGCAAGCTCTTCTGATCACAGGTGTTCGTCAGGATTTCAAGGGAATCCAAAACAAGTCAACCATCTGGACAGGCTGTTTATCCAATTATCTCAGTTAGATTATCTGATTATTGACATTCCAAAATTTCTCTTAGACCTGAGAGCTGAAATAGAGTTTTGTCCACATTAAAAGTCTTGTTTCGATTTCCTCATAGGAACCAGAAAACGCTAAATTCAGCTGTTTGTGTTCTGCATCAAACTGTGAAAGTGAATGCAGCGTGGATCTACAATCCCTTTCAGTTCACAGAGGTTCATGACTTCCCTCGGAGGCGGCTCAGGATTGGCCGACTTCAATCCCCCGTTCTGATTGTTTTGAGCAAAAAAACACATTTAAGGCACAGAGTCAAAGCATGATCTGAAAGGGGTTTTGTTGACTTTGATTAGCAAGATTTATTTCTCAAATGTGGGTTGGTGTGTGTGTGTAGGTGTGTGTGTGTGTGTGTGTGTGTGTGTGTGTTATCCATCCTTCTGCCCAAAGGTCAAAAGAAATTAGCAACGGTGCCACATCAAATTTTCAGATAAACAGATGGTTATGGGTTACCTTTTAGAAGTTCACAGATCCTCTAATTAACTGAGGTAAAAAAAATTGAAAGCAACAGCGCTAAGATCTATTATTTATCAAAATGATATTTAACCATTCAAAGGTTCGACTGAAAGAAATCCAGCTTGAGATCATGCAGCTTTAAAAAACAGACTATTTTTACATGACCCCATCTTTTGACCTTCCGTGACCCTTCAAGGGTAATCAGGTAATCGATGTGTAAAGACCGGGACCTCTTCACTGCAGCTGCAAACGATGAAACATCACTCCGCTTTTGAGCCCCGGCAGTCAAAACCCACCTCGATCTGTCTGGTGTGTATCTACCTGTCTTCATGTGGACGCTGGGAGCCACACGCTGGATGGGTTTCATGGCACATGTGGCCCCTGCGTGGGCTTTGATTGTGCGACGGCAATAACAACAACAACAACAACAAAAACGGCACCAGCTCAGGCTGCATTTCTTCAATGCTGTTCCGCGCGTTTAAAATGCTAATAACCAGTTTATTATGTACTACATCAAATGCAAATGTTCTGTTTTACTGCCGCGAAGTTTTGGTCGACGCCAGCATTTGCATATCTTATGTCTGTCTCCTTAGCATGCGTGGAGGAGCCGGGCGGTGGGCAGACTCCCAATAAATAACGTTTACAAGCACATTAGACAAACAAGCTCCAATGATGCCGCTATTAGGGAATGCAGAAACCGAGGCCGCCTGAACGTCGCTGTTCGACACAGCAGCATATGGTGCGCAAATTCCCCCCAAATCAACCTAACGCCAACTTTATCTGGGAGTGTCAGGGAGAGCAGACGGATCGGAAACGCATCGCTTTTAACGGCAGGCGCTTTACGACGTTGAGGAAATGCTGCAGAGGAATTTGCCTCTTTAAGACCAACTGGCAGCAGGTTCTCAGTGTGTGTGTGCGTGCGTGTGCGTGTGTGCGTGTGTGCGTGCGTGTGCGCGAGAGGAGTGGAGAAAGGAGAGAGGCGGCCATTAAGGCCATCAGTCAAACTCTTAATTGTAAACGAGGAACTTTTGTCTGGTTTAATGTTGGGCTCACTTTAGGTTTTAATCACCTTCAGGCTTTTACTTTGACGCTCACCGAGACGGGAAGTGAGCGCTCCATAAAAACGCTCGTCTATTCCCGCTGTAAATCAGCGGGAATGTGCGGCGGGACGCGAGGATGCTTTAAAGCGGCGTGCTTTCAAACTTTCTTCCAACGGCTTCGCGATCAGGCGGAATGTTTTTTATGTTCCCATCAGCGAGGAGGAGATTTACTGGAATATACTGTAGGAGTTTGAAATCAATATCATAAACTGTTTGCTGCAATAAAGTGTCTGCAGAACTGCTTATATTAACCAGCATTCGTGTGAGCTGAAGCACAATGAGCTCTGCACGGCGGTGTGCTCGGTGGCACTGTTGCCTTAAAGCAAAGACGGTCCTGGGTTTGAATCCCAGTCCGGCTTTTCTCTCCACGGCTCCCCGTCACAGTGCAAACACATAGCTGGTTGGTTAATTCAACACTCTAAAGAGCTCTTATGTATGTGTGTGTGTGTGTGTGTGTGTCCTGTTGTGGACTGGTAACCTGTCCACGGTGTGTGTGGACAGCAACTTGTAAATCCTGGTAGTGTTGGCAACCGTGGTGCTTTGCAAGGACACATGGATACATGATGGGTAAATACTAATAAGTCCATTAGTATTTAAGACTGCAGGGGTTTAAATGCTAATATATTTCTTATATCGAACTTTCATTTCGGTACATTTTTGGTTTTGATCAGGGTGGAAATTGTTTTTTAACCTTTAAGTCTTTACAGGTATAATGTAAATTTGACTTTTTTTTTTTTTTAGCTTCACATCACGCTCTTATGTTATTCCCTCGTCAAAAGAGTGTTGCCTTGATTCTTTCATGCATGTTTGAGAAATCCCGTGGCAACCATTCAGCTGTGCAAAGCCTTCGAGGCTCAGCTCCTCAGAGCCGCAGATCCCCAGCGACTTCCTCATTCAGCCCCTCCAGACTAGCCGACAGCAATTATCCAATATCTGGTAGCGATGCACACCTGCTGAGCTCATTATACGAGCTACTAATCAATGAATCACTGGTAAAAACATTGTCAAAGGGTTAATGGAGGAGCCACGTTGTGAGGACTTCCTGAAAGTGGAGGGCTGGAAATAGCAAGACTTTCTTAAAAAGACAGAGGCCCGATTTCAAGGGTCAAATTACAAAGTCAAATTTCTTTTAGGTCACATTTGATATTTGCAGCTTTTTTATAGCAACTGAAGGGGTCATAATTACTTGATTATGCTAAAAAAGAAAAAGATGCTATGCGCATGGAAAACACATAAAACTGCTCCTTTAATTGGAATAAAGGGGATTTCGCAAACTCTCTGTCTGGCAGTCCAGAACCCTAATCAATGAATCACTGGTAAAAACATTGTCAAAGGGTTAATGGATCTTCTTATTGGATCTACAAACAGATTTTCAACAGCATGTAAGTTTTGGCACAGCCGTAGAAAAAGGTTATTTTGTTTGTGGTGAACCTTCTGTGTTGATTTGGCCGTATGTTTTAGATATTCATCTGAGAAAACTCTCCTTCTTCTGCTATGCTCTCTCACTAAAGTTTCCAGCAACTTTGAGAAAGAAGGTTGCTTTTTCTAATATTTCTTATAGTTAAATCCCAGTAGGGTTTATTAAACTCCGCAAGCTTACAGTTGTGTCTGTAGCATTTGATACGGCAATGAAATCAGAGAAACAATTTGCTGTTATTTGCTGTCGTTGGTGGTCATGGTAACGAGCCTGACCATTCGCGGCAGGCTCCATTGTGGGAAACTAGCTGTAGCCTACAAACACATGGGTGATTGACAGCGCTAAGGCCCTCCTCCGGGCCCTGATTGGTTGCTTCTGATCGAGCCAGGTTTGTCTGCAGGAAGCACTAGAAGCACAGGGTGAAGATGGAGGAGCTTGAAACCACTTAAAAAGCACGAGTGCGTTTAAGACGTGGTGACAGGTTGCAGATGCTATTGAAACTTTGTTAGTACAGATTCTTCTTGACCCGACTCACTTTTCCGTCCTCTCTCTAGACCTCCATCTCCCGTGAAGGCCACTCGTGATTCTGCGCCGGCATTCGTTTGTTCCTCTATTTATCCTCCCCTCTGCTTCATGCTCCCCGGATGAGAGTGAGCTCCAGCTCAAACAAAACAAAAAACAAAAAAACGCTGAAGTGATGCTAATGCTCTCTCTTTGTGCCTCCCTTCTTCCTCCTTCCAGACGGCCCAATAATCTCTCCTCCTCCTCCGTCCCTCTCCCTGCTCCTAATCCGCTCCACAGCCGTGAAAACTCTCCATGAGCGAGAGGTGACCCGTTCTAATGGGTGGAGGCAGCCACCCACACACACGGCCGTGGAGGGTCCACAACAGAAAACACACGCACAGCCACTCGGATCAACTAAATGAAACGGCCGAGAGCATGCTTGCGCACAGAAATGCTTTTAAATTTCACTTTTTTTTTTTTTTTTTTTTTTAGAAAGATTAGAAGCCAAAATGACTCAAAGAAGAGAAACATTCAGCTTATCAAGGGCATGTTCCTTTTTCTCAAAGCCACATGTAAGACTCAAGTCTTGTTTTCAGTGAGAAAATGAGCATCATTAGTTTGGGTGACATCTTGTATACTGTTACTCGTTGGATACGGTGGACTATCGGTGACAATGAGTGAAACACTGAGCTGAAACTTCACTCACAAGTCTGTGAATTTGAGTCGAGCTGTTCAAGATGCCGCTGGGAGCAGATCACTGGGCAGAGCCCCTCCACGTTGACCTGTGGCCTCCTGACGAGCTGCACCACTGTCATTACGATGTCCTTTTTTAAAAAAACATATTGTGTTGGTTTTATATGAGACTCAACAATAAGCCAAACATCCCAAAATTCAGTCCACACAATCTTTTACAAAAGTCTTCGGGATCGACATTTTGAGTCATATTTGGTGAGCGGTGACTTTCACCTTGACACTCTCCTGGTGCCCAGTCTCTAGTCACTGTTATGTCCTGAACACTAACTAAACTAAAGCAAGTGAGGCCTGCAGTGCTTTAGGTGGGTTTTTTTTTTTTCCAATATGCTTCTCTTGAGTCCCAAAGTCCTAGAAACAGTTTTGTGAGCATTCCCAGGCTAGTAGGTGTGAGTGACTCTGTCATCTTGTTGTTTCTCCAGATTGGAGCATGACGTGAAATCTCTTCAGCGACTTCTTTGCTTTGAACATCGAAGACAGATTACTAAAGCTAGAAGGGTGAAAGTCCCTGATAAAGACACTATAAGTCACCTTAATGCATGCTCTGGACCATCCATCCATCCAGAGACACACGCTGAACCACAGCCCTGTCGCTAAGCGGCGGCAGCTTCAGCCACACACTCATTTCCTCCTCTGGTCCTCTGTCAGCAGATGGCCTGACGCGTCTCTGGACGAGCCTCTGCGTTAGGGTTAGGGTAGAGCAGCAGAGGGGAGGATGGAGAAAAGCTGCGAGGGGCATCCTCATGGGAGGGGTGCAGCGGGTGAGAGGGGGTGTAGGGTTGCTAAGTGAGGAAGGAGACATATGTCCACAGTCCTGGCCTGTGCTGTTGGGCGGTCTCGACTGGCTGCTTGGTTGCTTGGATCGCTGTCTTTTTCTCACACACATACGGTCAGTTTAACCCGTTTTTGTCGCTTCGATGGGAATCCGTGGCTGATGGCCGCACGTCAATCACGGAGCCAAAATACAAATCTCAGTCTCATGAAGAGCTGGGAGCCAGCGTCTTGGACACAAACTGGGAACTCGGTGCTCATTAGGGGACTGTGGCCGCAAACTGTTGTCAACCCTCGCCTGAGGAAAGTCACACACACAGAAACACACTACAATAAGCCTGGCAGAGAGCTAGCCTCTCCATCTGCACCTAAAAGACCAGAGCGCCCCAACAATGAGGTGACCATGTCACTGCCTGAGCCGAAACAGAGGGATGAAGAAGGAAACAGAGGGAGGGAGGAGAGGCGGGTGAGGCGATGGGGGAGGAGGGACACATTAACAAGCTATAATCTCAACTGCCTTATCCATAATGCATTGTGTGGGCCAATTTACATGGTGCTAGTCCCTCTGGGAGAAAGGACATCATCCATCACATTACTTTATTAGCTCCCTCACACTCTCTCACAGATGCACACACACACTTTGTTATCTGTCTCTGCCTCTCCCTCTGTTCGGTGGGCCTGTTTCGTCATGGTAGTTGTTCCAAACTGCTGCTGCCTCTATAAAACAACTCCAACCCGAGTCGTATTGTGGAGCCGGTGACGGGCCCCTTTCAGCTTATACAGCAAGACTTTATTTAAACACTGTAGCAGGAGCTGATCTCAGCATCAGTCACCCGACCAGATATATGCCCAGAGCTGCGCCGAGTTGGCGGTTTTGATAATCACACGAAACGTCCTAAGCTGGGCCACCTCGCTGATTGTTTTTCTGATGTTATTTCAGATATTTATGTGATTGTAAATAGTGTTTCTTTACAGATTTTTACGCTTCGTGTTCCCTTTTAGCTCCGTGCTGAACATTGTTTGGTTTGAACATTTAAAATAGCAGTTTTGGGTGTTTGCTTGGTTTCAAACATAAAGAATGGTGTCTTAAGCAAAGGCTGCTATTCTAAAAGTGTCCAGAAGCAAACTAGCTTACTATTCTGCTATTCTATCCTGCTAATCCCATGTGTTTGCTTCCTTTTTCAATCTCTTTTGTTTTAGATGTAAGTATTATACTACCGTAATGCTTGAAGATTGACTCACATAGGGGAAAAAAAAACAAACAAAACAAAAGCAGGAGAAACAATGGCCACCAGGACTATCCTAAATAAAACCCGTGTAACTTAAAAATGCCAACAAATTAATCAGAAGTTATGGGTGAACTCAGGACTCAGCTAAAATATTTCGTTATGCTCGTCTAGGATTCATTGAAGGTGACGTCTCAGTTTGTGGATAATCTACAAAGATGACAGAGTCCGGGAAAAAAAAGCAATGATAAACTGTGGTTGTTGTTGTTTATTGCGATCACAAATTATGTTTAATGCTTATCTACACAACAAGAAGGACTTTGGCAATCTAATGTATACTGATGGTTGAATTCTGGCTACATAAGATACTTTATGTTGGTTTAAAAAAAACCCTACCTCAGCATTCTGATCAGAATTGAATCAATAGTTCAATCAGTCATTATACTCATTTATTATATGTTACATACAGAGGTGGGTATATTTTGAAGTAGCACTACCTCAACATATTTTTCTTCAAGTAAAAGTAAAAATCAGTCAAAAAGAGTGAAAACATATTTTGGTAAAAAGGCTGAGTAGCCAATCTTAACATCTGAATTGATATTTAAAAGGGATGTTATTAAACAGACAGAACTATAAAACTGTGTGAAAACGATGGTGTTTTAAAGATTAAAATAAAAAATAATAAAACAAATACATAATTACAAAAAAACAAATTCAGAAAGTAGAAACACTTTTCCATATCACTTATAAAATTACTATTTACAGGTGATCTACATAAATATGTTAGAAAGGGTAAAATGTAAAGACATTTGGACTATTTTTTTTTTTTTCGCTGTTGTTTTTGAAAAGCTAGTAAGTGCCCACCTCTGATGATGTGGTGTCATGAATATTTTCTTCTACTATGCTGGAGTGTGATGTTTTCACTAAATTCCCTGAAACGTCAGAGGTTGTTTGACAAAAAGAGGCCTCCAAAATAAGAAGTTGACCACCCACATTTTGAGATTCCCTACAAAATCATAAGATCACATATACCCCAGTCCTTTTCAATTTACAAAATCTACTGAGTTTATGTCAGTAAATGAATCTGAATTGGACCTCTTGTTCTCAAAGAGAGTCATGTGTCGACGGTTCTCAGACTCCCTTTGTCATTACTCAGAAGCTAATTAGCCAAGCTAAGCTGCCATGTAAACTAGCCTACAGAAAGCTGCTGCCAATAAATAAACACATAACACATCTTATAAGAAGCTTACAAGTCAGTATTAGTAGACATTTCAAAAATATATATTCTCAGTTCAGTTACATTTCATGCTTTTAACTAGTTTAGCCGTTCCGCTAACGCTAATTTCAAACAAGCTAGCAAGCGGAGCTCGCTAACCTCCAGTTAGCCCAGTGGTACCCAATAAAACCCAATAAAACCTCACCCAGAAAAGAAGAAAAATATAATGACACTGAGCACACACATTGTTTAACTAGACATAAACCTAGAAACATATTTTGTTTTCAAACTCCACTGAAGTTTATTTCACACTTCAGGTTGCAAAAAAAAAAAAAAAAACAGACTACACACCATCTTCACAGTGAAACACTTTTGTGTAACTTTATTTTTTGTTTGTTTGTTTGTTATTTTGTTTGTTTGTTTTTCATCCACTGGCATTGCGCCCCACACTTTGGAAACCACTGAGTTAGCCTGATGTTTGGCAATTCAATGGCACATTTTATCCACCCAGTTCACTGGGGAAAATTGTTAGAATATGCTGCTATTTTTTTTTTTTAAATCAGTATTTGAATAAGATTTTTTAGTTTTTTGTTTTAAATTGCAAATCTATTCTTTTATTTTCGTTTGGAGTAGACTGGCTTCTAACAATTTAAATGTGCATTTTAAACTGGTTATAAATCAAAACATTTGTGTAAGTGTGTTTTGGCTGTTTAGCGACACGAGCTCAGAAATGTTCAGTGAGATCTGCTGAAAAGCCGATCACATAAATTCCCAGTATTTATAGGATGATGTAGTTTCCACAGTTTCTGTCCACGGCGACGGGGTCACGTTTCCTCCGCGTCGTGTTTTGGACCTAAGTCGGTGCAGACGCAGGAGATTGCTGAACTCTGTTTGGTTTCAGTCGTTTTTTTTTCACTCTTAACAGCAATTAAAATCAATGCCGAATGAAATGAGGGAGTGCGCCTTTTTGGAATCATATGATGGGCTGCGCTGTAAATATTGAAATAAACCAAATTTATGACGCAGAGGTGTGTGTGTGTGTGTGTGTGTGTGTGTGTGTGTGTGTGTGTGTGTG
>VMRN01000016.1:1783727-1928389 GCA_010277015.1 Poeciliopsis turrubarensis
GTGTGTGTGTGTGTGTGTGTGTGTGTGTGTGTGTGTGTGTGTGTGTGCGTGTGCGTGTGTGTGTGTGTGTGATGCTGCAGATCCATCAGATCCCGCAGTCACCCTGTGAATAAAAAGACTCCTATAATTACAATCACATAGTATGTGGATCTCCGGGCTCTGGGCGCCATACCGCACCATTAGTATCACAAATAAGTAATAATTTGCTAATGACAACATTATGTTGAGTCAGTTTAGGGCCAATTAAAGTGAGTGATATTTACATATGCCTAATGAATCACGGAGCGTGGCGGTCCGGCCGGCCTCTAATGAATATTCATCCAGGCATTTCTCCCCTGCGCGCGGCAGTTTATAAACTGAATTATGGCTGATTTGCCCTTTTAAAAAATGAACGCGGGCGCATCTCCCACAAGGAGGCGGCGAACAATAACGTCTGATTGTTAAAAAAAAAAAAAAATGTTTTACTGCGAAAGTGCCGGTGAGGAAGACGGCGGCTGCGGCTGAAGAGGAGAGTCAGGGCCCCGTCCACGTTTAGGGGACCAGCGAGGATATTTTACAGTGGGCGTTCAGGGTGGGCCCCTCATGAGGAGAGACCCGATCTGGATGCGTAATTGATTTGCTTTGGAGCAACCTTTTTAAACGCAGAGGCAGTTGGGGGGGTTTCCTCTTCGTCTTCCTCCTCCTCCGCGCCACCGCCGGTGATTTCTCCGGTAATTGCCCCCGCTGCGTGTCGGGGAGCGGGCCTGTTGACCTCTCAGGTGCGGGATCAACAGGCGGCATCAGTTTGCATTCACAAGACGGGCTGCGCGTTTATCATGCAAATAAGGAGCTCTTTCCATAGCAGGTGTCAGCAGAGCACTCACTCACTCACTCGCTCACTCGCTCGCTCTGCGGCTGTGGCGCCTTTAGACTGGACCGCCGGTCATTATCAAATCACAGATAGCTGAGGGTCTGCAGATTAATGCAGCTGCGTGTCATGAAAGCGCGAACATCCCCGCAGGGAAATCCATCCACACAACCGGGAGGCATCGGGAAGTTTCTTTATTTCAATAATCTAAATCCAAAATAAGAATAGTTTCTCCTTCTATGGATTTAAACGGTTTTTTATTTGTTGTTTTGACCACCATGGATTATGTTTTATGAAAACCTAAAATACCAAGGATTAAGAAAACAACGACTCATTAAATAGAAAATTAAATATAAAAATGTGATTTTGTGGCCTACACCACGATGGGGTGGCTGGAAGTATATCTAAGCATATTGGCCAAAAGTTAGGTGGAAGAAAAAAGTGCGGTTGAGAGTCATAATTTGTTATATCAAATTGAAACTTTCTGAGGCACTGTGTTTAGATTTTTTATTAACTGCAAATCATTAATCATTATGACTAATGATTGAATTAGTTAAAGAATTACAAGCGATACTTCAGCTGAATTAGATGCTTCTTTAGAAATGCCTCTTATAATGTGAAGCACTACACAATTTCATCAGACTGGATTTTTATTTATTTATTTATTTTTTAATGCATTGAGTGTCATACTATAAACATGAGGATATAAAGACTGCTCATTTTATAATTGCAGAGCAGTCCTAGTCACTTCTTATCATCTCCATCTTCCTTTGTGGATGAGTCGATGCGGTGGGTGATTCTGAAGCCGACCCACTTCCTCTATACCCTTTACTCAGAAAGTGAGGTGCAGTCGCAGCATCACATCAGCTGGCTTGTGTAGAGATTTATGCAAGCCGGCTTGGTTTGGTTTGTGTGACAGTCCAGCAGCAAGATTTAAATACATGAACAAGAAGTACATCTCAAACATTTTTAATTCAAAGCATCCTGAGTTACCAAGAGGATCGAAACGCTGAGATTCTCTACCATTATTGTTTTGAAAAGAAAAAATAAGTATGTTGTAAAAGTCAGAAGTGGCTAACATAATATTCTGACTTACCCTGTTATCACAACAGTGTGTAAATTCGTTGGAAATTAGAATCAATTTTGAAAGAGCAAGCCTATTAGAAAAATATCATTTGAATTGAATTGAATTATTGAAATTAATATCCTTTATTTTTTTTCTTTTGACAAGACTTTAATTTTTGGACGTGCAGCTGAAAATAAATGACACAGATGTTTCTGAATGGAGACGCATGTAAACGTGTCATTTCTATAAGTGATGCATGGCAATTGTTTCAGACGTCCCAGAAATTACATAACTTGCACAACTGTCCACAATATTGCATCAGATATGAGTTTTGAAATATAGAATGCAACATTGATGTAAGAAGGTGAAAAAAAAAATTCAATTTGGGCACCAAATTAATAACATACAGATCATTTATTTATTTTTTGTTTATGAAATTAAACAGACTCTGATGACGGACCGTTAATACGTCTCCATAGCAACGCAACAAATAAATATGCAGGACCCTTTATCGTCTATAGCAACTCGAGTTAAATTTCAGGTTTATATTAACTGTAAAGAAGAAAAGAAAAACCTTTACTCTCTCAGTCCTCTGTTCTTCATCGTCGTTGTAATTTACTCAAACGTATCTGCTGCCACCTTGTGGCTCAGACTCTGAAGTACATTTGACTCACTTCACTGTAAACAAACCTCGAATCTCTGCTGAGAAAGGAGGAAGCAGTGGTTCGTCTTTTAAAAAATAAAAGATGAACTGGGAGATGTTTACGTTGCAACAAAATCTCCTGACTGCCCTCTTTGGTTTGGACTTCTCCTTTTGTTTCTCCGTAAAGGCTGCCAAACCGAGACATTGATCAAGTGCAGGACCCTGTCGCTCCCAGCTATTGTCAAAGGACTCAAATAAACAGGAAGCTGCCTCCACTTTATACTGAAACCTCTCAATCACAAATGTTGAAAGATCAGATCAGTATAAACAGCAGAAAACAAAGGACACATGGTGTCCTGGTGTGCTGAGCTCCGGGTGCTTTTCATTGTTTGCATTGTGAGCACGCAAACACAGTGTCTGGTCTGACAACACAGAGTTGTTGTCTGACAACAAAGTGGGAAGAAATAACACAACTATTGTCACAATGTAACCCATATTTGGCACCCTTGTACAAATGTGCAGCAACCTTTGGTTACAGTTGAAAAATCTCACTCAAGAAAAAAATGGACTCTGTCAGGTTGTTAACTCGTTTGAATGTAAACCTTAAGAATTGCGACGTATTGAATTATCTTATGCCAGACGCCTGTGAATTAGAGAGCCTAAAAACACAGAGCAATATGTGAACCAACAACCTATTTATATCAAATTCCATTCACCCATGAACAATATTCAAAGTGTGGGTCTAAATAGAGGCCTGCGTTATGTTATCGGTGGTTCATAGCAAGCCTTTTGTCAGTACACAAAGCTGACATAGATGACCGACGCCTCTGGTAATTTTGCCAGGTGAAGGTCGGGGAAAGGCAGCGACCCGTGACTGTCTATGTGTGTGAGCACCGTGTACGTTTTGATCTCTGCCCCCCAGTCCAGCACCGAGCTGTGGATGATTCCCAGTCGGGCCTGTTCGTGATGCGCCGCTCCACGCTCCCGGCCCAGGAAGATGTCCTGGATCTGAGGCGAGGACGCTCTCAAAGAGCCTCTCATCGTCTCGGCAACGAGGTCCCTGTTGGTGTCTCTGTCCTTGTTGGGCTTGTTTGAGTCAAATGCAAAGCTGTTGTCTCTGTCCTGGTTAGCGTTTGCCCTCTTGGCGCAGTTGGCGTCGGTGCAGGGGTGAAACGGCCTCTCGGGCACGTTCACCACCGTCAGCCTCTCCAGGCGCTGCACCGCAAAGTAACCCTCCTGAGAGAACGAGGCCGCCCCCCGGGGCTCCCCGGGAGGCCCGCAGTGGATGAGCGTGAGGTGCCTCACCTCCGAGTTGTTCAGCAGACGCATCACGGTGGCGGGAGACGAGAACCACACGGTCAAATGTTTCCCCTGGAAAGTTGGAGTGGAATGAGACAGGGGCCTGTGGGCGCTGGACAGCTGGAAGTTCTTGCATCTGCAGTCGGAGATCGAAGACATGCTGCACGGCTGAGAGTCCTGGCTCCTGGAGTAGTAGATGAAGTTGCCGTGCGTGATGTGACCCAAACGCAGGTCGGCCATCAGCGCCAGGTCGGCCATCAGCGCACAGAGCAGCAGGTGGAGCAGAGGAGCAGGAGGGCTGGAGGGAGCCATCACGGCAGGAGGTGAGTCTCAGGGAGAGGGCTGACCCATGGGCCGCGACGGCCTGTCTGCACCTGAGCCAGCAGAAAGTAGAAATGGAATAAAACCTCTGGCTTTAGTTGCTTTTTTTAAACGATCTTGTACAATTTCACAGGTAAGCAGCAGGCGTTCCCGCAGTGATGCATTCAGATCATTTCTTCTGTTCATCAAACTAACCATGAAAACATTTGTTTCTCAAAATTTCTGCAGGTCGACGTTTGAATGCCTGTCAGCAGGTATCTGAGGCTGTTTAACTGTCTTATTTGGTTTCAGGTTCAGTCAGAATGACTTATTCATTGATGTTGTTTGTCTCCATCTTTGTTGCTATCTGAATTCCTTCCTGTCCTTTGACTTTCAATTGTTCCAAACAGATGGTCGTCCTCCACCTCAGTCAAGCGTGGCTGTTTTTAATAACCTCTAGTCTTTTCTAAACAACCTCAAGGTGACGTCTCAGATACAGCTGCTTAAGTTTACTTCTGTGCAAAGTGACTTAAATTAGCATTTTCACGATTTTTGAATATGTCTCTCTTGGCTTTCTTAAGGTTTTTACTGCTGCTCTGTTCCTTTTCCGGTTCCGTCTTCGTTTTTCTAAAGGCCTTAAAACAACCTAAAGCTGACGGACATAATCTGAAAGGCAGGCATTTAAGAAATTTAAGTAAAAAGAAAAAACAAAGTGGTGCAGGCAGACCTCAGCAATACGTGTCAAACTGGTGTCTGAAGTTTCCCCATACCTGCTGCTTTTCGAAACAGCAGCAGCAGCGAACAAATTCTGTGCAGGAATCCTGTTGTTAGGAGAGCAAATACTTTCAATTTTAACTGTCACTGGCTTTGCTCTCCCTGTCCAAAACCTGCTGCTGGCTGGTGACACAAACTGTGAGTCATCTCCACTTCAGTCTAATGAGCCACGAACCAAGTTGCCTCTTCTGAAAAACACAATTCTCAAATCAGAAACGCAACTGAAATAATCTGAATAAGCTTGTTCGCGTGATAAATTATTGAAAAACATTCTGCGCCATCATCCTGAAACTTGCTCCTGTTGTTTTCTTCTTCTTTGTGGTTTGCTGCAGTGGCAACATCGGGTTTTCGATCATGTTACACGTATGATGCAAAAAAAAAAAAAGAAAAGAAAAGCTTGCATTACAGTTTTGCAAAATAAACAAGTTTTGATAAGGCCAAAAATCACCTCATCCAAAACATTTTATTGAAAAACTTGAGTTTTGGTTTCTTTTTTCAAAATTGCCATGTTTCCAATTGTGCAGACAATGGAAACACGGTTACTGAGAAGATTCTCAGCTTCATATTCTGAGTTTTTAAAGAACAAGTTGTCAGTAGTTAAACTTTACTTCATGTATTTCGCAGCAGCTGTCTGTGAAAAGTGATCATACTGATCGCTCTGATTGTCAGGCCTGAAAAAGTGACTGAATAAAATAGTTTGAATGAAAAAGTTGCAGCTTGTTTGAAAGGTGTGACGCTGCACTATGATCCCTGACCAGCAGAGAACCGCTCCTGAACGGGGGGGGGGAGAAACACTAAGCCCCTCACTGAAGTACTAACGAGGGTCAGTGAGCCCAAGTCATCTATAAACATTAGAGTGATGAACCTAAAGAGGAACATACCAAAACACAGAACAGAAAACCACTGAAGGAATTCAAAGTACGCACATTTTTCCTCAAACCACCAACAGATATAAATACAAAGGAGCACTTAGTGTAAAAATGAGAGGTTGTGTGACTGGACATGATTTAGACAGGAATTATGGTTGTCAGCCTGGTTGGTTTGAGAATAAAATTGGGTTTTTTTGCTCGCTGCAGTGGCCTTTTTCTTGCCAAAGCGTCCCGAACACATTTATTCACATTTATTCTGGATTTACGGTGCCGTTTTACAGCCGAAACCTTTTGCTCCCCCGGAGACGCTGACCCGAAGTCCTGCTGTGGCGCCGACGGGATAATTATGTCACCATTAGTCTGGGCAGCCGGATCTCTCCGATGGCTGTTCGTCTGGATGTGAGGTTTCGTCAGACATTTTTATAAATTCTTTCTTTCTTATTAATTTCTCAACTTCCAAGTGTTTTTTTTTTTTTTTTTTTTTTTTTACCAAACTACAGATCAGACTTCTTCTAAGATTTCTCTCTACGATGGCTTGATTTATCCACTCTTAAACAAAGCCTGGATTTGAGCAACCACTCCAAGTCGCTCTGTCTATCAGAGGTCCTCATTGCATTAGCGCCATTAAGCCTTTGGCTCATTCTGCCTTCCGTAGATTGTTCCACATTACAGTGAAAAATTCAGAACAGGCTTTTTATTTGTGTCCTAATTTACTATATAATGCTAAATTAAAACAAGTGGCAGTTAATTAATTAGGAGTATCTGAGAGCAGAAACGTCTCTCTGAATTGGAAGTCCAATATTTCTCTGAATTATTCTTGACATCTTTTGGTTTGGCTCTCCATTCACAGCTAGTTTATTTTTTTTTTTTAGTGACCATCCTGTGTCGGCAAAAAAGCAGACACAGGATGGTCACTAAGAGGTCAAAAAAGCATTTTAATCATTATTAAGCGTCAGAAATATTTGTCCCTGAACATAGACATCGCTTAGCGAACTTGATTTCTAGTTAACATCCATCAAACCGTTTGACTGAAATGAAAATGGCCTTACGTAAAATAATAATAATAATAAAAAACCCCTAACTTTCTGTCTGTCCTGCTGCCTTGAAAATATCTGAGGTTAAACAATCTTTGCAGAGAAATGCAAAGCATCATAAAACTCTCACCACAATCTGCCGCATTCCAGGAGTAACTTGATGTAATTTCATCTTTTGGCTCCGCGGCTTTAATTTAAAACAACTTTTCTCGAAACCCAAAATGGAAACGATGTGACCTCCACTTGTTCCTTCAGTCAGATACACCTTTAATTCACTTCACCTTTGCTGAGACTAGCAGTCTTGACCTTTCAGAGGGAGGAAAGCATACGTGTGTGTGTGTGTGACTGGACTTATTTATATCTAAACAAAAACGTCAGCGTACGTCTGTAACCCCGTTCAGGGCATTTATCACAGAAAGACGTCGGAGTTCAACACTCGGAGGTCGATCTCATGAGTTTTCTACATCCATCGAGTGTTTTCATGCCGCAGAACGAAGGAAGAGGATGTTGTTGCATGGACAGCTGGTTCGGATCAGGATTTGTTTCAATTAGAAACACACAAAAGGTCTGCGACGGGTGTGTTCCTCCCGGACTGCAGCAACATGGGATATAGTGTTTGGCCTGGCGAGTCCTCATTGAATTTCACATACAAAAACACGCGCAGTCGGAAAATTATACGTGTGTGTGGATTGCTCTGAGATTCCAGGGAAAACACTGTCTTGAAATCTTGGCTGTTTTAAAGGTCTCGTCTGGTTTGGCAGCGATATCAGAGCAGGAACATGACTCTGGGCCTTATTTTGAACACCAGACAGAGCTGACCGCTGCATTCCTCCTCTGCCCCGGGGTTAGAATAAGAAAAGGAGGAGAATTAGCATTTTGAATGCATTTTCTGCATTCAATCCTGGCAACACAATTAACATTTCCTATAGGTAATTTCTGCTCCCACTGGCTAAAGCAGAGCGAAATGTCCTGAAAGGAAAGATCTGATTCCTGAGGCTGGGTCGGGCCATTCGTGAATTGGACAGCAGAGAAAATGTTTTGACCTCAGAATGTTTAAAGAATAAAATCGGGTTCCTAAACTGTTTTAACATGAATTTTCCAAGACTCAGTGGAAGTTGATTAAAAAATTTTAAAAAAACCCAAAGTTTCCTGTGAAATTTTGGCTCATATGTCTGCAGCAGGTTTAAATAAGGAGCCTGAGGAGGAAAAAAAATTTGTTTCATGAAAATACTCTAGGAACGTTTTAGTAATTTCAGCATTTTGAACTTCACAATTGAACACCACGTGACTTTGTAGGTATAGATTTTAATTTTGAAAAGCGCACAGTTAGTGAAAACTTTCTCAGGTGAAACGGTTCAGCAGCTGAACCGTTTCACCTGACTCAAAGTTTGTCAACTCAAAGTTTTCTGTGGTTCAAAAATGATTCAAGTTTAACCTCAACCGTGGTTACACCATGTTAACCAAGAATAACACCAACAATGTGAACAGTTCCTAACACCAATAACCCTAATAAACTCTTAGCTGTACAAGATATCTCATCCCACTCAGTTTAACAGTTAACTTGTTAATTTATTTATTTTTTATTCAATATTTAGATGTAATATTTAAAGTCACTCTGACTTTACGACTCAAATAAAAAAAACCTTGTGTAACTTCAAATGTGTAAAGAAAGAAGCTTTTGTAATTTCAATGGTTTCTGTCTGTCTCAATATTACAAGTCATTTTTCAAAATTAACACGTCAGATCTTTCCTTGTTTCTAAACTGTGAAATGAAATCGAACATTATGAACCTGAGCTGACTCATTTTCATGACGAAGTGGCTTCGCTGGCTGATTCATTCCCCGTCAATCATTTTTGCAATTGCCCATCACGTCTGGAAAAGACACTGGAATGCAAATCCGAGTATCGACCCTTGCTGAATTCTGCAAATCTGATGTTCAGACGATAAGTACGATGAGATCAGGAAAAATAAAGTCTACATGTTTACTTTTTAAGAATCAGAAAAAAGATTCATTGGCTCTGAAATAGCTCTCTCACACTGGCTCCCGTTTGTTTGGTCAGCACCAAAACTCGAATGAGCTGAGACATTTGTAAACCATCCTTTGGACTGTTTATGTAAAATTCTCTGGTTTCAAAGTTCCCTTCCACATAACAATATCTATATTGAATTTCATTCATTTGAAATAAACTGTATCTTTCGTTGTAAGACTTTCCTCGAATTTGCTGATGTTCATCGTTGAGTTAAAACCATTTTTGGTGGAGAGGCTATCACGGTGCAAAGGTATGAGTCAGGAGAAGGGTACAGAAAAGACCGAATATGACCGATGGATTTTTTTTTAAAAATGCGATACAGGCTTTTTGATTTGCCATGCATGTGTAGTGCAAACTGTATGAACTCTGCCTTAAAACTTTTAAGAAGTGGCGCCAGAACTTCATTCAGCTTTGCCTGACATTCAGCTTTTACTAAAGCCCTCTGTTTGTGAATGTTATGGTTTCTCATACAACTAAATGAAGTAACGCTGGGAAGGAAAAAAGCATAGAGGCATAGAGGATCGACTATAATCCTTCATGCCAGCTTCCCTTCGTGCCAAGTGCTCGGGTATTTCCAGTTTGTTCGCATTTCCATTTCTCTCGAATCTGTTCCTCAATTTTTGTAAATCTTTTCTTTAAAAAAAAAAAAGAAAAAACACACAAACGTGATCACTTAAACGTCCATCTCAACCACAGCATTTTATAACAAAAGAGGGATGTGGAGAAGAGATGTCCTCACACGTCTTATAGATTTGGAGAAGTTTTGCAAGGGAGATTGGGCAAATATTGTCAAATGCAGACGTGGGATGCAGACAGACTCCTAACAAAGCAGACTGGATGCTGTGTGTTAGGTGAGGTGGGATAAAATGATCAATAACCTAATTTTACTGCCATAAACTATTAACTTAGCTTATTTACAAGTATACTTAAACAGGATATATGTCACTTTAAAGGTTTTAAAAGTGTCTCATTAGGTATTTCAGCAAAACTGTGTACGCTTTGAAGAAGAAACACTGTGCAACATCAACCAAAAAACAATATTCTCCTGCAAATCCTGGCCAGACCTGCGCTCACTGCTGAACACACGAACTGTAATGGTGGCTTGAAGGCCATCAGAGTCCGAGAGACCTCTTGAGTTTTGCTCGGAATGACTCTTTCATCAGACAAGTTATCAGATGAAGTGGACAGACATGCAAACAAGAGCCTTCCACTGGAGCTCAGTGAGCGACTCAAGGCCCGGGGTAACGTCAAAGTTACACATGTCAAAGTCGTGGGTACAGAACAAGAGACAGACGTGCGTAACTCTCAAGTCACGACAGGAAACAAACAAAACCAAAAAAGGCAGCTGATCCATCCTGAAAGCAGAACTACCTCAGGTCAGACCAAATGAAAGCATTATAATGTTTTGTTGCTTTATCTTCGTCAACCATCCCAGTTGTGGTTCAGTAATGTGCTGGTTGCACAATCCTGAAAGTTTTACAGTAAGCTTCAAAGTCACACTTTATTTTATGTTGTAAACATTCGAAGTTTGATATATCAAGACAAGCTGTTTTTTGGGGGTTTTTTATAAGTAAATCTACTATTTATTTTTAACTACTGTTTTAAAACTAGCAGGCCTTCACTTACTTTGTTAATAAAAATTCACAAGGTTTCCCCAAGAAAACCTGAAAAGCCCATCGAGTTTTAGAGTTAAAAAATGTTTGAAGTTGACGGGACGTTTGAAGATATCATTTGATAACTATGTGTCATTGAAAGATTGGAAGATTGATGCCTGCATACCAACTATAAAGCCTTAAAAATGCAAACATTTTAAAAAGACTTTAAAAAATAAGCAATGTTAAGCAAGGCCTATAATACCCTGAGGGAAACCCTGAATTCTCTTGTTTTCTTACAGAACATTGACATTCTTATCTTATCTTTAACTATTAATCCGGGTCTTGCTATGTTAATCTGTGCCTCGAAAGAAGCAACATTGTTTTTTTTTTTAAATCACTATCATGTTGAATGACAAAAAGGATACCTTTGAGCACATTTCATTCAATAAAATGACGAATGAAAACGAACTTTTACATAAATGTTCCTCATTGGAAGTAAAAAAACAAAGAAATGACAGAAGTGTTGAAAGTTTTAACAGGAAATGCACAAATCAGAGAGCTTGGGAAAGATTTCCAGTGATTTTGAAAAGCTCAAACCTGAACAGTCAAGATGGTTCTGTGGGAAATGGACCTTTCACTTTTCATTCAATAAGTCTCTGTTTGGGTCTGGTTCCAGCAGTAACAACTTCCACACCTAAGAGGGTTGCTCTCAGAGCTACCTGCTGGCTTCGAACACAAGCTGCATTCACTGACCAGAATAAAAAAAAAAAATAAAAAAAAATCATATCTGTTTTGTTTCTGATTGGCTGGTCAGCAACCGGGACAGGTCAAGGCTTACATTTCTCAGTTCGCAGAGATTTTGAACCGCTACTTTTTGAGACAAACAATAACAATCTAGAAAGACTTAAACTTGACTGTTTTTAAATTTGTACAGATCTTGACATTTTAGTCCACAGATCGCGCTTGATAATGTTGAGGAACCTTATCGAACCAGTTGCCGTCTGAGAGGAGGGTTGGCTTGGAAAAGAAGATGTTTCAACATCAAGCACTAATTGTTCTCCTCCCACTTCTCCAGACCGACTGCTGCTTTCTAAGAGCTTCCAGACGAAATCATCTCACACAGAAGTGAATGAACACCGTCTCCAATATCTGGTGTTGCAATTATTTCTTGGGGGATGTTAGGAAACAGTCTCTGTGTCAGTCAGGGAAACTGCTGTCCTAACATTCCCAAAGTATCCGTCAGCTGGATTCACATGCATCCAGAGAGTGAGAAATCCTCTGAGTCCAGCATTTTAGCTGTTTTCTTTGCGCACATAGAGTCTGCATTGCATAACACAACAAGAGGAATGCTGTAACATGAGAGTACACAGCAGGCTGGGCTTTAAATCTTCTCACAAAGTTTCAAGCTTGACATAAATATATCTTTAGATCAAAACAACAGCAACGGCATGGATGTAAGTTCGAGATTATCCAGACAACAAAGTTCCCCCCAAATCCAGGGTTTCCTGCTTACCTCAAATTCCTGGTGTGGAGCAGATAAGTGAATGCGTCAGCTGGACGCTGGAGTGGGGAGAAAAGCTTTCACATCCAGCTGACGTCAGGATGTGGGATGTATCCCTCAGAGGGAGCAGGAATCAGCTCATGAAGTTACGTCCCTTTAATATTTAGTGTAAAATTACAACTGGGAGATTATTAGATGAGTCAGGCCCATTTTTTTTGAAGAGAAAAAAAACAAACTTTTTTTTCTTTTTAACATATATTCTGACGGTTTCAGTGTCAAAATCGGTCTTTCCCTCTTGTATTAAAGATAAACAGTTTTTCTGAAGCCGTTTTGTTTACTGACATCTACATAAAAATGGTCCCGGGCAGTGAGGGGAATTGCTCCTTGTTCCATCATCTCCTGGAAGATCCGGTGATTTCCCGTTCATGAAAATGAACTGATGGTGCGTTCGAGTGCTCTCGGATTAATGAGTATTCGAATCAAACAGTCAAAAAAAAAAAAAAAAAAAAAAAAGAAAATTAATTTACGTGATGCCAAGCAGAAGGGGAGTGAAGTGGGTCACTCTGAGGTGACCTCTTGATTACAGTGTACCGTCTTACAGTCATTTCTGTCTTTGTCTACTGTATTTTTAATTAAACTTTTCTTTAGCGTCTCATTGTTTGAATTTCCCCCCCCCCCCTCAGACCTTCTATTAGATAAATACAATGAAATCTTCTTGTTATAGCTCAGCTGTGACTTCACACAGTTCTTTATTGAGAATATTATAATAGGGGCTAAAAAGACTGAATTGAAAAAATTGTTTTATAATTACATTTTGGAAAAGTTATAGAGGCGATCATAAAAGTAAAGTTTAAAAAAAAGTGCTACAAAAGCTCATTAAAGTCTTATGGGCTATGTGTTTAAAACTAGAGCCGCAGAAAAACAAACTGCTTGAAACATTATCACATGCAGGACATGATCATAACTGAATCAGATAATAACTGTAATTATAATAATATTCTGAAATGTAAATAACCAATACTAATAATAAGAAGAACAAAAATAACTTATGAATTATATTTATATTTGTACGCTATGAACCTACGTTGTTTTTTCTTGTTTAATGACAAACTCTTGCCCAATTAAGCCAAACTTTCGCCTTTGCCCTCCTCCCAGAATATTTTTCGACATGTACAAGCTTTCCTAAACGCATCATTGTGGTCATCGCCTATTAGCTCCTCCCACACTAGAACCGAGTAACCCTGTGAGCGTTGCAGATCCGTCCAGCGAGACCAGAACGGTCGTGTCTTTCCTGTCGTTCTCAGATGTCCAGGGTTTCGTCTCCTTCTGGTGTGTCGTAAAAGGCTGAGGACCAGCCGGGCTCGGACAGAACAAGATGGCTTTCACCAAATCCCTGCGGCTGTTGTTCATTTTCCCCTTTGTCTCAGCCGCGCTGGGTGAGTAGCTCCGTGTTCACACCTGCGTTTAGCTGTGATTTTAACAGAAATGTAACATTGAACGGGGACGTGGAGTTATAAATAGACGAGGGAAATAATTTGACTCGTAGTGTCGCTGTGAATTGGTCGTAGCGTGGAGGCTGAGTCGCAGGAAAACCTTGAATCCCAGATTAGCTGACAGCTAACCTGCGCCACGACGAGGAGCTGGAATTTCCTGGGATCTTTGAAGGGAACTGGTCATGTTACGTCACTCCGCTCCATCAATAGAGCTTTATTTCCCACATCTCAGTGGGATTTAATTCGCAGTTTCGCCCACCAGTTTGAAACGTAAAAGAAAACCATAATAACGGGAATTAATTTGTTAATGATGAAATAAAGTCATGTGAATATTTGCTTTCAAAAATCCACCAGCTTGGCAACGTGAACTTTGGGGGGGGAAAAATGGTTTTACTTCATTTCCTCTTTCTAGTTTTCGGTATTACCCAACATTTTACTGTTCATTCCGGTATCAGCGCACTGTTTCTACAAAATGGGGTGCAACAGGGCCAAAATGCGTATCAAATTAAAGGACGCTCAGCAGCATGCATTTCTGTAAACACAAGGACTTTTTTTCTCCTGTATGTTTTTGGTGTGAACTTCTCCTATAAAGACGGCTGTAAATAATTCTCAGATCGGACATTTTGAACGCTTCCTGCAGCACTGCGACCATCAGACTAACCCAAACTAGTCCAGAAGCTTTGTTTCTTTTGTTTGTTTTACTCATGCGGTTGTGACACTTATGTCAACAAAGAAGGAGGAATAATTTTAAGAGCCTTTGGGCCTCAAAGCTTGATGCAGCATCAACCTGCTTTTCCATCAATTATTTGTCCAACAAGCCTCCCTTGCTTCTGTCTGTCCTCCAGTTTTACCACTTCATATTAACCCATCTGTTTGTCATTCATAATCTGTCCATTCACTCACCTTTTCTGTTGATCTTCTCCATTTTTTGCAGCAGGTTTAACGTCCTCTGGAACTGTCCACGTTTATTATTTATCCTCTTAAATTAAGACGGATTGGGAAACCGAGGACACAGACACCTTATTTCATGCACGCGTCACACCAAACCATTTCCTACCAGAATTGAATAAACGCTTCATCTGACCGGGTGAAAATCCACGTCAATGGAACGTGTAGAAAAAAAAAAATTCCCGAAACACAAAGACTGATTTTTACAGTGAAGCTGTACAAAAAAGAAAGTGCTCTCCAGACTAGGTGGTTTATAGTTTTCTACTTTATATCACCTGCAAAAAATAAAAATAAACCAGGTCATTTGGAGGCTAAAATCTCGGGTTTAAAATGTCTGAGATCATTGACAGAGAAAAGAACACATCCAGTGAACACCGCAGAGTTTAAAACGGTAAAGACACAATTATTTCATCAGAAAAACAGAATATCGCTGTTGCAGTAATTGCTGAAAGCACAACAAGCTTTTAGGAACTACTCAAGGTCCGTTACCTCTGGACTGCAAAGTATCACACAGTTAATCACATTTGCTGCCACGCTGTGGAATCAACGCTGAGCTACGTTGCAGTCAAGTTTCTACTGGGCTCATCACGTTTTGTAGCCAGCTGACCTTTACAGACGACTTCAAATAAATATAATTTGATCCAAAAAAACGGATCAATCACTGATTTGTCTGTAGGCAGCAATACAAACGTATTACTATTTGTGAAAGGTTTGATCAGTTCTGGGTAAACTGTGTCCTACAACTCTACCTGGTTTTCTCAAAACCAATACAGTTAAACTCAAAATTATTAAACCAAGAGGTTAGTTTCTGATGGCAGATGAGATGGGTCTGTCTCAAAAGGTGTAAACGACACCAAGGCCATTTTGAATGGCATTCTTAATTTTTACTTTTATTGAAAATCTCTTTGTCTGTTGAAAATAAATAAATAAATAACAGCAAAACTATATAATAGTCAGTGGAGATAAAAAAAAAAAAAATTCTGGTATTACAACAATCAGTTGCAGCTTTCTGCAAGTTTCCACTGGTTATTTTGATGAGCTGGCTTCTCCAGAACCGTAATATTGCTTACAAGCAGAAGCACAAGGTCGGCCAAATTAAAAGTTGACTTTAAATCTGCAGGGCGAGGTTCCTCAAAACAATCGATTCAGCAGCCATTTAGATGTTGAGTCACGTCTTTAGCATGCAGCCAGTTTCTCTAAAGGCCTCATTGTTTGACTTGGATGTTTTGAAGCAGAGATTGTGCCGTGTGTAGTTTGTAAGGCAGAATTATTGATCTTGAATAATAATTTAAAAAAAAAAAAAACATTGGAAGGACTCTCAGCTGGATTACTTCATTTAACAGAAGCAGAGTCGCATTAGAGACGACGTAGAGATCATTTCTGACCGAGTTGACCCTCATCATGAGCAATGTCTCAATCAATGGTCTGCTGAACATCCTCACGAGATCGGGGTCGGCAGTGAATCACATTTTCTGCAGAATTATTACACTCTGCATGCAGTTGTGTTAAATCTACCGATGTTTATTTTACATATATTATAATTTGAGTGGTATGAGTGGTTGAAATTTCTTTTAAAAGTCACCACGTAAAGGAAAAAGCAGGGTTTTTTTTATTAATCATCTTTACCTGTCTCATCATAGTGGTCTAATCTGTTCTAATGTTTGCCTTTTCCTCCGGGTGAATGCACTTTCAACACTGAGTCAGCATAGAAAATAGGATCTCTTATTTTTACTCAAGTGTTTTGTCCACTGCAGTTGTTCTTTAATCCATCAAACAGGAGGGAGAGGAAATGAGACTCTGAATTGAGTGACTTGTTGGCCTGCTCTAGGTGGAAGTGATTCTTTTTCTGTAAACACCCGGTCCAAGTCTTTCTCACGGTGGAGTTCAGAGAACTGCCTTATTACGCTGTGGTAATAAAATGGCTAGAGGGACGATTTGATTTCCAACATCTGGCTCTTTGAACACATCACCTGAACAGACAGCTAAAGGTTTTACTTTTCTAACAAAGTTTAGTTACTTAATTTAACCTCTTTTGCAAGAGCGCCCCAGGAAGTACAGACGGCAACGCAAAACACAACAAATGTGAAACGCTGAACATGCAACAGCTTTCATGTTTGGTGAAACATGAAAGGTGTTGCAATGATGGATTCTTCTCTTGTGTGGAAAAGCAGATTTTTTTTTTTTAATTTTTAATTTTTTTTGGTATCTCAACAGAACATAAGCCAAGTCTCCACTTAACCTATTCTTTAAAGTGAAAATGCAGTTCAGTTGTCCTGCATCCACTTTTCTCTCTACTTGGATACACATTTTAATTAACCCAAACAGAATGTCGGCATATTAGAGGAACATGGACGTAAACAATTATATGTTTGACCACGTTATATTGGGAAAATACCTCAAAAATGTGTTAATTTTTTAGCTTTCCTGGTCAGACTTTTTTTTTCTTTGAGAGATTTTCTTTATGCTGCCTGCATAACTAAATGCACATTCCAAAGGTTCACAGATACCAGGGATGTAAAGAAATGCTTTGACAAGACTAGACAGGACAAGAAACTCTCAGATTTTTTTTTTTCTCTCTCTCTCTCCACCCACTGCCTGCATCAAAAAAGCATTCTTTTTACTTGGCGTTATTTGGCGCTTGTAACATTATCCGTTACAAGTGCGGGTTTTTTTATTAGGCATTGTAGGCTTACCTTTGTTGAAATGATTCCACGGTTCACTCCTGTTCAAAAGCCATGTCTGAATGCAGTTCTTCATTTGCCAGCTGACAATATGACGATGGGTCAATCTTTAGATTCATAGTGGTGACGACTGACGTCCAAACTTATGAATTTCAAAATGGACTCACTTTAGAGATGACTATGTGGATTGTTTACATTTTTCCTGGACATAATTGGATCATTAATCATTTAAATAAGGTGTTTGTTGGACTGTTTGTTGGATAGTGGACTGGAGTCTCTTAAAGCGACTTCAGCGAAGTAAATGTATATAAATGTAAATCGCGCATCTGATGGGATATTGGATCTACAAATAAGATTGTTGTGAAAACTTTCAACCTCCTTTTCATCTAATATTTTATGACATGTCAGCGTTGTGTGGATTTGTCACTTTACGCTGTAGTGGGATTTTTGTTTTGACCGTTTTATTTGTACCTTATTGTGACGACGGTTATAATCAGTCTCAAAGAATATGACTTCCAATTTTCCTTTTCGCCATCACTCACTTCTTAGACACTGCAGAGTGGCAGCTGTATTTAGTGGCTTTGTCATTTCATCTTAAAGTAAATCTTCAGTTTTTGTAGTTTAATCTTCTCTCTGTATTATTACTGAGGTAATACCTCAGCATTTTTAGTTTCGCTTGTCTGGATATGGTTTATTTGCAGCTAAAGCAGGATGGATAATAGTGTGAAGAGTCGTGGTTGGTTGAATCTGAGTCAGCAGGAAGCGTGTCAGTATCAGGTGTAAACTTAGTCTTTGTTTCTGACTTTGAAGTCTTGACAGAACTACCTTTGGGTGTTTCTGTGGACCCCGGCTCTGTGGTGAAATGCTCTGGGTGTGAGTCCTTTCGGTGATCCGTCTGCGTCTATCACACAGTTAATGGGGCAGATGCTATTCGTCTTGCATGAGATGTTTGAACCTGTTGTGAAAAGTGAGTCATACGCTAACCAGCTAATACCACGCTTGAAAATAAAGGAGTTCCTACGTAGAAATGAAACCAGTGCTCCCAGAGAGTGGGAAATTTCTTCAATTACCCGTCATTGACGGCCTGTGGAGGTTCCCCTCATGGCTTTGTCCTACGCCCTGAATAATACCTCTGGGACGGTTTTGCCGGCGGCGGCAGAATCAGACCAAAAGCACCGAATGACAAACTGACCTGCTTGTGGTTTGACGGTTGGCAAGAAGTGAAATTCAGGTTTGAACACTGTAAGTGATGTGAAAGCAGAAAGTAAAACTGAAAATGAAGCAACTGATAATAATAGTTTGGTAATTAACATGTAATGCACCAATTAATCGCCCAAATGTTTGTTTTATAACCAGATATGGTTATAAAATGTCACGTTATAAAATGTGCCACCAGGCTTTACAATGCCCAAGTCTGAGCTAATTGATTCAAAAAAAATTCTACGCTCATTTATAGGTTATTTATTAATATATTGCATGTGATTGCTTATTTTATTTGTTTATGTCTAGTCATTTTGAATTTACCACCGCTTAGGTATGTGTATATATATATAACAACTTTGTATTTATCACCTGGGATCAATAAAGTCTAGTCTACTCTATTATCGTCATTTATCCCTGTCCATTAGGGATAAATCTTTACTTTTGAAATCTTTACTTTCAAAAGTAAAGATCCCCATGAGTTGTATGATATCCAATTATATTTCAATAAATACATAATCGGCCAAAGGTTTTGATGTGTGCTTGGTTTCATGATAGGGGATAATTTAACACTTCCTACAACCATCAAGAGCTTTTTATTTTTTTCCCGTAGTCTTATCAGGCTTGGCAAAAAAAAAAGAAAAGGTGAATTGTCAAGTAAGATGCCAGAAAATTTGAAGTCTGTAAGTTCAAATGCTACAAGTTGTCTTTTGGGGACCGTTTGCATTTCAGTTTGTCATATTTGTCGTCTACATGCGTAAAAGGATGACGACCAAAAGGAAGAAGTTCAAAGGGTTAGAGTTTTGTGTTGCAATCACGTTGGCCTTATCAGATCTTAACGGGGTGCTGCAGGTTTGCAGACTTCCTGGATGAACAAAGGCCCGAATTAAACGGTGTGACGGCGTCACGCTCAGAAGAGAGCCAAAGATTATGAGAAAGTCACAACAGTTGGTATGAAGAAAATAAACGTATGAAATTCAGGCAGGCTGTTTGGTTTGAAGTGAATTGTTCTGGGTTTCTGACAGGCGTTTCATCTTTCATGTTCATCAATGTTTGTCATTTGCAGGTTCATTGCAGAGCTTGCGTCTGAAAACATACCCATTTTTGTTCTTCCAGACAGATCCAACCTCTTTCTTTGAAAAGCCTCATTTCATCATGATGACGAAGCCGAACCACATAAAAAAAAAAAATCCAACTTTTAGTTTTGTTTGCGGCGTGCTATCAGAAGGCATTCCCCCACTGAGTCTTGGAGGCTTTCTTTCCTTATTTCTGATATTTGTTCACAGTGAAGTGGTCGAGTTTTCTTCTAATATTTGAGTCGCAACTGGTGCAGAAATTCTGGAGGAAATCACGTGACCTCGTATCAAGCAGACAAAGGAAGGAAGGAAGTAAGATGGGGAGCTCTGCTGGAAGACTTGCTGCCCCAAGTGTCTGCTGAGTATCGGCTCAGTGAGCAAGCCAGAAGCAGAGCTATGACTTTGTGTTTCAAACACTCGTTTTATATGACTTTTATTACATTACACCATTGATTGTGCGTGTCAAGATGCTGTGCAGGACTATCAAGCGGCTTACAAACATCCCTAATAATGATGGACATTTTTTATTATTTTTGCCATTTTGTTGCAAAGCACGGCTGAGCGCGCTCGTCTTCACATTTTTTTCTTTTAGGATGCCATATGCTTTCTCTTCCTGCTTCTGTTAGGGTTAAGGTTAGACTTTTTAAAAAAAAATTTTTTTGTTGAAGCCGTGGTTCTCCACTGGTTTAGATCAAGTCCTGCCTCAGGAGAATACAAGATACCGTCGAATAAGAAAAGATAGATTTGGTCAGCAGTGTTCCTTTGAATTTCATGTACTTCAGTTATTTTCTCAGGATGTATGAAGATGTAAATAAACAGTTTTTATCCCTCAGTGTAAAGAAACATGAGGTTTATGTAACAGCTTTTAGTCCAAATAAACCAGCCTATTAAAAAAAAAAAACTGAAAACATTTCAGAACCAAAACAGTAAATTGGTTCAAAGATGGAAGTTTATTTATGAAACTCTGCACTTTCTAGTGAGTTCTTGGCCTCCAAATTGTACTGTCATCAGCATTTCTGATATTACGGTCGTGTAAATTTTGCTACTGTGTTGCACCGTATGCATGGTCACAGTTCAGAGAGGCATGACGAACGTTCGGTTTTTAACCTGTTGAAATGAGGCTTTGGCGTCACACGTTTAAATCCCAAAAAATCTAAATTAGAGAAATGAAATGACAAGACTAACAAAATTGGCATATTATCCTGGTAATAATATAATGGTTTAAAAACTTTGCCTTGTTTCATTTTGTCTAAGCAAAAAGATTTTCATGTTCCCCTTTTTAAATTCAATTGTCGGGATTTTTCCTCCCACCTGAGTAAGGAAGGGAACATTAACTGTATTTAACATTAAATTACGGCGCCTGCAAGAAAACGAATGCAGTGTTTGCTCCTTTTAAACGAGAGGTTTCAGCAGCAGAGTTCATCGGCGTTCTGTGGGAGAAATTTCAGGTGTTTTTTGAACGATGTTGCAAGTTTTTTCCAGTACAGGTCCTTCAGTTCAGGTTAGATGACAAAAAGATGACAAGTCGGTACTTGACATAATGGCTTTAGAAAATAAAAGGCATTTAATTTAGTTTTCAAAGGTTTTATCAAATTATTTGTTTAAAAGAAGCTTTTTTTTCTTTTTTCTTTTGCTAAAGTTTATAAATGTATATACAACCTGGCCAAAATGATTTGCTTGACGGTTGGACAGCCTACGAAACGCACAGAGAAAACCAAAAGAAAAAGTTGATGTACTTATGAAAAGTGGCAGCAACGTTCTTTAGCAAAGGAATTTCTTGGCTAACCAGGCATTTAAGGTGAACGTCACACACTTTAAACTGATGCTTAACGATCAGATGCCAGTTGAGTAAATGCTGCTTTTGGTTTCCTCTCTGTGGCTGCAGATAATGTTTCTAATATTAAACATCCAAAGCGTTAACTAACTCGGTGCTTTCCTCCAGACTTCAAGCAGCATAAATTCAGACTGACAGTAGCATATTACGAGTGTGTGAGGGTGTGTGTGTGTCTGAGGGTGAATCCTGTGGTTGACAGCTTCAGCTGTGGTTATCACTTTTTTTTTTTTTTTTTTTTTTTTTTTTTTACAGTGTATGACTGAGTTCCCACTCAACCCCTCTAACGTCTGTACTGAACTTTTTTTTTTTTGTTTGGTTTGGGTTTTTTTTTTTTTTTTTTCCCCTGCGGTGGATCTTATTTATCTCGTGCTTAAATCACAAGAGGAAATGAAACTGAAAGTTGTTTTGTTTTTTGTTTTTTTGTCAGATGTTTAAGTGACTCATAAAAGCATGGGTGGAAAATTTGTAACTCGTGACAGAAAATGGCCAAGGTCCAGCTGAAAGATGAATACGTTGCTACGCTTCTCTTTCCCTTCCTTATTAATTTTACTATTGTCTCTAAAATAGTTCAACACGGTTTCCCTCTTCATAAATCACAGAAAATAAGAAGTGAAGGCAAGTAGTCTGTCAGTTTACTGAAGCGTGGTTGCCGTTTTGAACGGATGCAAGTCTTAAAGGACTTTGGCAGCCCGATTATAAAGAATTGACTCTGCAAGCTGATTTTATAATGATGGTGCTAATTAAAATGCAAACCTCAGCAAGGGAGTTACCACCAGCTGCCTGGCTGGAGGGAAGGCAGGCGGCGTTCTGCTTTGTTTGAGACGAAGTTTGTTTTCTCTGACAATGTCTTCGCTGCATGAAGGCTGCGGCTCTTATGCGTCACAATTTCTTACGATATAATTATGCTCCAACAAAGTGCGATAAATCAAGAGCTCATGCTGGACATAAAACGCCTCTTAAAAATTTCAAACTTCATTAAAAAAAAATTCAACATTTTTAGTCCTACGAGAGTGAAACCGATACGAATTCATGTGTGAAATATTTCAAGTCTTTATCACTCTATTTATGATGATCTCTTATAGATGATGATTAATCAATAATGGTTTCACTTTCTGGAAATTACTTAAAAAAATACAATATTTATGATATTAACACTTTTGAATCTGTACACTTGATGTCTTGATAATCTATGCATCGGTTTTCCAACACTGCCCTCTGGTGGTGAACTTGTCGAACATGTACATAAAGGAACTTCATTTTGATGGTTGTGGGTTTCAGCTCAAGGCAAACCTTGCAAATACTTCAATCTTACATTGAGGAAAAATGTCTGAACTCTCCTATTATACTTCATTTTATACTGAGAAAGTGTTTTAGGTTCTTATGTGCTGTAACGAATCTGCCACACACATTCATCATCAACAGTTTAGCGCAGACGTTTCTGATATTAAAAGTTCTGACTTTATCCTTTTAAATGCGTTTGATCATCCAGCTCCTCCTCATGTCTCCAGGCTGATGTGTGTTTTGTGTTTCCACAGTGGCACCTCCGACCAACGTGACCCTAACCTGCCGTAACCTGCTGAACATTTTGTCCTGGGATTATGAGAACGACGTTCCTGGGCTTCGATTCCACGTTTTGATCAACTCTGATTCAGGAAACCAAGGGTATATTTTATTTTTCTATTTTTGTTTTGTTTTATCGCAATATATTTGCATGGTATTTTTTTCCCACAATATAATCAGTGCAAAAATAACACTTGAAGCATTTTTCAACTGGATATCTGTCGTTGAGTTGGAAACTGTATTTAAATACAGGACAAAATGTTTTTTTCTTTTCTAGGTTGTTTGTTTTTTTTTGTTTTCTTTTTTTAAAACACCCATTCCTTTAATTGTTCAGTTGTCTCTTCCAACCAAGTAATTTTCTGATTTTTTTTTTTTTTTGAAACATTTTTTTATCTCACCAGTTGTCCTGAAGAAATGTGGCTTAACGAATCTTCTCGACAAGCGGATCTTTCGTTTCTGTCAAATCCGGACGACGTCTACTTTATCAGGATAAAGGCTGTGCTGGGGGCTGAGGAGTCCGCAATCTCTCCAGAGGATGGAATCGAATTTTCCTATTTCTCGAGTGCTCTGAGTGGTCAGAAATGTAAGTATGTTCAGGAAGTAACAGAAACGTCAGAGCATTTCAAGAGATGTTCTACTGAAAGGTCCAGGGTGTTGGGATCTCCCCCCCCCCAGTGAGATTAAAGTGTGTGTGTAATGATCCTTGCCATTTCTCAGGTCTTTTGGATCTCCCGCCCGTTGACATCACTACCCTGCAACATCACCACATGCAGGTACAGTTCAAGCATCCCTGGTTGGTGTACAAGGACGGGTTGTTTGGATGTAAGAAACGGAAGAAGAAAAGAAACCATGAAGAGGACAGACAACCAGAATTTAAGTACACCGTCAAGGTTGTTGGCCAGGTGAGACTGCTCCCTCCCAGTTCCGTTTTTTGCCTCTAGCTTTCATCTCTCTAATAAGACAGTCATTCACAGACTGTCTGTCAATGATGTCATTGTGTTTCTTCCAATAACGGCATGTGGGAGAAACGCACCTCGTCATTGTGAGGGGTGTGTTTCTCCCACACATCCCTTCACTGGTTCCACTCCTACTGTCCAACTATTCTCAGTATATCTTCCCAACATTGGGAAACAAACTATTCCCAACATTCTTCTATTTCTTCTGGTGTACCTCTAGGCTCAGGACTTGGCTGCCCTTCTATTTATCATTTTCCTCCTTCCCCTTGGTCATGAGAAAACACAATATAGACGTCCATTGTTATCCCGACAACAGCCAACTCTATATCTCATCTGACCATCCAGTATTCTACCACTCTCTTCGCTTTCTGATTGTCTCCAGGAAATCAAATCTTGGCTCTCCTCCCGCTTCTTGAAACTTAGTAGCAATAGAACCGACGTCTTCCTAATTGGTACCAATTCTACACTAGATAAATTACGCAGGTTTCCCATTAACATTGATATCTACTCCATTTTTCCATTCAGTGTGGTGACGTGTTGGGGTGTTTTTCTCTGCTACTGCTTACACGAGCAAAGATTGACGTTTGAATCTGCTTGTGCAGGAGCAACTGTGCAGAACTGCTTAGAAACTATTTGCTTTAGTGTTCTGTTTTACCTACAGTATCACTCAACCAGCTATTAAAACGATCCTGCTGTCTGTTCTTGAAGGATAAGTCCCACACCGTTATCTGTGAGGAAGCTGTGTGTGAGACCAGACTGCAAGTGGACACGAAGCAGGACAAACACTGTGTGGAAATCAACGGAGAGCTCAGAATGATGTCTGTGGTGTCCACAAAGAAATTCTGCACCCAGAAAGCCCCACCGCCTCTCAGTTGAGTAACATTTCATTGATACAAGCTGTGATAGTCGAGACCTTTTTGTTAATATAAAGCAATGAATGATTTAAATAGATCAGCACAACTAACATTAAACTCAGAGGGACACTTTTAAAGCCTCCCTCCATCTCAACAAAGCTTATTCAACCCTGATTAGATTACCATTATGACGATATGATCTGCTGCAAATGTGTTTTGTAGTCAGACACCGGCATCCTATTCCTCACGTGTGAAAGCCTCCAGTTCATTTTTATTCCAGGGGCTTTTTTGTGCTGCAGCCATTTAAAAAAAAAAAAAAACAACACAAAAAGATCTTTGCCAAGATTTTAAGTCGGGCAGGAAAGACTAGCACTTCCAGGACTTGTTCTGAAACCGAGCCTGGTGGGCTCTGAGCTGTGTTCTGGATCCTGCCTCGTCATCGTCACAATTTCTCTCAGGACTTCCTAATTCATAGCTGAATCCATCTTTTCCTCCCCATGTCGCTGGTTTCCTGTGACACCAGTCAGCAACCGCCAATTCTTCACTGCTGTCATGGTGTTTCCACCTATTCTTCTCTGGGGAGACATATCTACTGATAATGAGCTTTAAAAAGGGACAATGCACAACTCAAACATAAACGTCACCATTTGATCTGCTGTAGCAGACTACAGCAAAAGCTCATTTGTATCTGTCGACCCGTTTTGGACCTGAAAGCTCCAGCTTTGTTTCAGCGTGTTAAGATTCTCAGAGCAGCCTTTGATCGCTTCCTCTTTCCACCACCAGATGGCGTAGTTCCTGTTTCTAAAACTTGCTAACTTGTATTTTGTAACAGAACGCTCCTTTGTCTCTGTATCCTCTCTTTGGTGATACTGGAGATGTTCTACCTCAAACACATCTGATGGACAAACTTACACTTTCGTCAAACATTATGTTTAAGGGGTGAATCATTTTGAGCCAGCGGGATTCATTGTAAGCAGTATTTGGTGTTTTAAAATGGATAAAATTGCGATGATCAGTTTTGCTGTTCCTTTCTGAGCAACTTTGACTGAAAGTAGTTGATTCTGTAAGGAAAAACTTAAGTACCAAAAATGAGAAGCAAAGAATTTTAACAATTTAAAAGATCTTTGAATGGATAACGACTGACACTGAAAGAAAATCTTCCTCTTCACCAATTACACTTTTCTCAGTGTTAGTTGGTCACACAGAATTACAAAAAAATATTCAGACGTGACGACGTCATAAAAAAAGGTTCAGGCGGGCCAAAGATTTTTGAGTCTTTCTTGTCCAAGTCATCAAGAAAATCTTATGATGGCACCCAGACTTCCAGCTGCTGCCGCCTATAACTTTGCGTTTCTTCTTTGTTTAGGTCACACCGGCGTCGTTGTTGGCATCACCGTCGCCGTCATTGTAGCGGTGGCTTTTGTTGCCGCCATGGTTTTATGGAAAAAGACGACGCCCGGCCTCGCCCAGGACTGGTCTTTATTACCTTCTTTGGTACGTTCAGACAGATGAAGCTCATCTGAATGGTTGAATTTGTGTTTCGGCGCTGAACTTGTTTTGTCATCTGTTTTAGATGATCCAAAAATTTGAGAAAAACTTCCAACCCATTCCTGATGATCACAGTCCTGTGACAGTGAGCCCTTTGCCGATTCCCAAAGACCCGCCTGTGGATACCGTCGTCAGTCAAGAGAGTAAAGACGACTATGACCTACGCATCAAGTTGTCACCGAACACCCAGGCTGTTTCTGAAGAGCAGGAGGAAGAGGGCACGTCTGAAGACGCGTACATGAGCAAGCAAAATCTGGACAGTGACCCTGAAGAGACGAGCCCCTCTCCTTACGAGTTCCGCCCGGTGGTGCTGGAGTTGGCTCCCGAGGACCACGCCGAGGGATACCGTGGCTGATTAATTGGTTCGATCTAAAAGAAAAGATCAACAATACAATTAAGGGGGGGAAAAAAACTCTGTTACATTCATTCCTTTTCCTCCTCTTCACTGACTGACTGTGAGAAAAGGTGAAAATACAGAGGCCTAGAGACTGGAAAACCTAAACGCTTTTATACAGAGCCGTAATCACAGCTCATCCACTATTAGTTGATAATCATTGTCACAGTGACGCCTGCTGGCTGGACACTAGCATTACCACATCTAATTAGCTACTGAACGCACCAGAAAAAATATTTCTTTCAATTGCACTTTTTGTATATATATTTCTTACTGCTAGTGTTAGAGTAGCGAATTACAGCAAGATAGATTTCAAATCTCTTTTTAGCTTTAGTTGAGTGTCGACTGCAGGTGATCTGAATCAGGTTTTCAGCACTTGCCATCAGAAACCTGTGAACTGAGATGTAGATTTTTTTTTTTTTTTTTAAGGCGTGCATTTTGTTTCTTATAATTGGTGGGAGTAATAATAAGTGGTACTGTCTTTGCGCCTTTATAATCAATGCCTCACTGAGGTGAAAGTAAAGATTGTTTTATTTTTAACCCCCTGCGAATCGTGACGGTCGATGTCTTTAAGGGACGCAATCAGTCCATCTTTGTCGAAGTGGAAAGTTTAAAGCTTTGAGTGCCTTTTTTCTAGGTTATCCTACCGACTCAGCTCTTTATTCCCTCATTAGCTCCTAATCTGAGGTTATTTCCAGCCGTGATGTTTTTACCAACATATCAGCAATCTCTTTTGTTTACGCAGATAGAGGAAGGAGAAGCAATCATAGCAATCTGGAAATATTGGTATAATATAAAAACAAAGAGATCATCTTTAGGTAAAAATGATGCGCAGGAAATGCTGGATCAGGCTCTGGGACTGGGAACGTTCGTCCCTCGCTCTCTGAGACCAACCCGTGTTGGGTCAAGTCGCATGAACCAAGGCTGCACGATGTCGGTGAAATGCGCGATTGTGACTTTGTAGCGGAACGTTCGTCCGTTTTTATTTCCTGCTTTTTGGTTTCCAAGTTTCCCCACTTCTGCCAGTGAGCTGCGGTGCCTCACACACTAAAGATATGGGTCAGCTGAGAGCTTCAGGGACGGGAAATGGATTAAATCAGACACATTGCTTCCAGCCAGTCCTTCCATCATTCAGCTCCACTGTAAACCGATATGCTGACAAATATGGTTGTGCCAACGTTGGTGTTAATCTCCCAGCAGGCAGCTGAACAGGCATGTAGTTGTTAAAGATGCATTTTACTCACAGGATTTTAGTGATAAGTTGGCTCAGTTTTTTTCATAAACATGCGTTAAAGAATTACTTGAACTCTAAATTTTCAACTCTTAAAAAAACAAAAACAAAACTGTAATAACTCTTTATTTTTGTGATACTGGAGCAGACCTCGTTTTTATTTTCACTCCACCGATGTTTCAGCTTCAGCACGCTGATGATGGCAGGGTTTTGTTTTCGAGGCTCATTCGTTTTCATGCTGCTGAACAGTTATATTACGACTTTCTAGATTATATTTTGCTTTGATTTTTTTGTTTTATTTTTGATTCCGTCACTTCAAGAGAATGTGCTGCTTTTTAAAAATATTTCTCAACCTCTGACTCTATAAGGCACACCTGCTTGGGTTTTCTTTCTCCTGGCAGAAATGATCAAAGTGTTTGTTCACTGTGAATATATAGTCAGTCGTTTTCATTTCGGAAGATTTCCAGTTTTCTTCACCTTCAGCTTCTCACTGAGCTGGAAGAGCCCGAAGCTGCCAACTCGACATAAAGTACCGTAAATACTTAAAACGTGCGCAGGTAGAAACAGAATCCATTAATCGGTTGATGACGACTGGGATAAAGAAGAAACGTTGTGTGACTTTAATGTTTGCGAGACGTCGTCGTTGCAGTTGAACCTATCTGTATCGGGTTTCTGAGCCTTCTGTGTTTTAGGCGATGATTAAAAAAAACACAAATACCAGAATGTATGAAAATCCAGCAAAGACTTGAACTACAGGACTCGCCCGAACCTCAACAGATCCAGATTGGAAGGGCTAAACGTAAAGGTTTCTTTTGGCTACTTTGTGTCTTCTGAAGCCCAAATGAGAAACCTTTATTGCAGAATCACTGAAAGCGTTCTCTAAAAGATGACTGTTAAACCAGCCGGCGTGCCGCTTCGGAGTTGCATGCCAGCCGAGCGGCAGGGCCTTGGACTGCTCCCCTCCACATTGTGGTTTGCATGAAACGCTTCACAACATGCTCAGAAACCAGTCTGGACTTCTAAATGTCGCCCACAACTTCCAACCTGCTGTTTGTCAATCACCGTCTCTGTGGTTTCGCTCACATTTCAACGGTTCACTTATTCAAAACCACATGCTTGTGTTGTTGTTTTTCTGTAAACGGTTAAGTTTTGCAGAATCTCACGGATGCGATTCTCATTTCTCTCATGTCTGAGTCTTTTCACTTTTATGAAGGGAAGTTGGCATTTCGGTAAAGTGAGCCTCCAGATTACGGCGCTGGAACGGGCGGTGCAGCTCGCCTCACACGTCAGGGAAGAACCGCGGCTCCCATTACAGGTCGTGACATTTGAACGCTCTGTGCGCTTCGTTCCTCTTGCGCTGCGTGACGGGGAAGACGTTTTGTCTGCTTTTGGATTTGCTTCCTTCCCCTTTTATGTTTTTTTTCATTGTCTGATCGTTGATGTGACCATATTAGTGCTTCCTGTGCCAGAACCCATTACGTGTTTTATCTTTTTAATTTGCCGGCATCTGGTGAGCGTTTCTTGTAATCTGCGTTGTCATTGAACCACCATTAAAGATTGATAAATAAACCGTCTACAAATCTTTTATGTCCAGAACTAGTTATTTCATTTTTTTCTCTTTTGTTTCTACTGAAATCAGCATTTTGACAAACCATAATCAAGAAGCGTATAGTTTCGAACTTGGCAACACAATTTTACAAAGACTGCATAAAGTTTAAAGTGTGTTTGTATTTACTGTTGCCATGGTTGCAAGTGGTTTTGGGTTTCGTCGCTTTGCACATCCAGACGTTAAACGTTTGTTTTCTCATTCATCAATTTGAATGGAGCGCATCTGTGAACAAACGGTGAACAAAATGGATTTAAGTCTCTACTTTGACTAGGACATTCTTGTAAGTAAATAGGCTTTGATCTAAACTGGGGTCTGCGACCTTGAAAATTCAAAAAGCTTTTTTGAAATTTTTTTTCTTTTTATACCTCAGTAAAGTTACAGAACTCATTTAGAGCTGCGGATGTTATGTAACCCTTCAAAAAAGGGAAAACTTCTGATCTGAAGAAGCACCATTTTATGAATACATTTTTCTGTGAATCAGTAATTTAATTGGTGTATTTCATGAAAAGACTGAATATCTGCATTTAAATATCCATATTTAAAAAAAAAAAAAAAAATGTTTGTTCTCCGTCACTTTTAGCCAAACCGACTCCTGATCTGAACCGGTCTGTTTTCCTTCCTGTGCCGTTCCGGTCCAGTCTAATCTCGACCGGAACGTCGTATAGATCATCGCTCCGGTTTTTACCAACAGTGAGCTTTACAGCTTTATCATCCTGCTTACTAGAAGGACGTAATGTAGATGTAACTTTTTCATTAATTTATGGTCAAACCCTTTATAATACCTCAATAAACAGTGAAGTAACATTTTATCAGCGTTGCTATAAACCAGAGCAAACACTCTAAAAATAAAACCAAGCTAATACTTTAGCACCACTGTGCTGCGAAACGCTCTCTGTTAATCATCTATTCATGGGATTTGAAACAGAAACTTCGACTGAATACGGAGGACAGTTTTCTTCACCTATGAAGATCAACTAACGTCTGTAAACAATTAACTAGATGACATGTTTTCTTCTTCTCATATTAAACATTACAGGTTTCTAGACTGAAGAGTTGACTGCAGATGCATGCCTATTGTTAACTATTAGTACATTAAAATGCACTGAGATTTGTGATTGTGACGTAGCAGATCAGGAGAGAAGTGAATTGGTGTGAATTCTTCTGCAAAGCTTTGGCGTTTAAGACATTAAAGCTGCAGTATATATATATAAAAAAATTTTTTTTCTTTACATGCTTGGTAAAACTGTCATGATGACGTGGCGTTATAAGCCAGATAATCTGCAAAAAGATCGATCTCTTCCTCCACCTCCTTCCTGAGCTGCTGGTACCGAAACGCGCCGCTCCCCACCAAAATCAACCAATCAGAGCCAGGAAGAGGCTGAGAAACGACTTACTGTTCCAGAAAAAAAACTGTTCATCTGTCCTCATTGGCGGCCATGCTAACTAGCCTAGCATTCATAAAAGGCTATGCGAGCCACAGCTACAAGGCTTGTGGAGGATGAACAGCGCCACACAATATTTGATTGACAGCGCTAAGACCCGCCTCCTGGCTCTGATTGGTTGTTTCTAGTTGGACGAAGGAAAGGAGCCATTTTCTTCACAATTGTCTCATACAGTCACAAGACAGAGACAAGTTTAACAAATAAGTAAAAGAAAACATTTATATATATATCTATATATCTATACATATATATATATATATATATAATTGTGTACGGCCTAGTACAAGCAAAACCATGACTAGGATATAATATTCCTCAACAGTTCCACAGCAATCAGAAGCTGCTATTAATAGTGTAAAATACTCAAATAGGACGGAAACAAAGGGAACAGGAAGTTCAAGACGGGCCGCCACTCTTCTCCGTTTTGTTCCAGCTGCCAAAAACAAACATGGACTACGCAACTCGTTTATCGTAAGCTGAGAGGGTTTCCCAGTAAACCGACTGAACCGCGCGCACCTTTAATGCAACACCTGTAACAGATCGAGTCCGAGATCAGTTACAGGACAAACTGGACCAGAACAAACCGGAGTCTGATTCCAGATGTACAAAACTCGAGTTTCACCAAAACCCAGCTGGTATTTACATGTGAAGGGGGGGGAAAAAAACAAACAAACTGCTATATCACACCTGTATGAGGGTTAATGTGAACAATGTCAACATGTTTATTTGAGTTTGGGGCAATGATATCAAGCAATTAATTTGTTAGTGATTAAAACTAGATTTAAGTTAAAAAAATAAAAAATAAATGGAATAAAGTTTCTTGTCTTCACTTGTCTCTAATTTCAATCTGGTTATTTTTTATGTGTCCCCTGCTATATCATCACATGTATATTTATTTAAATGACTAAATAAATGTAGAAACGTAGAGACTGCCTCCGTTTTTGCACGAAGCCGCATGTCCACACTGCAGGACATGCGGTGGACATAGAAAACTGAGGCCAAAGGTTTTGAAACTGCCAGAAGTGGAATCACTGACAAACTTCTCTGATTTCTTTTTCATGTGCTCCTAAATCATGTTGAAGTTGAGGGACAAAAATTTTTCCGAAGAGTCTCAAAGGCTTTCACTGAGAGACTCGTGAAGACGAATCAGTTTCATCGCCACGTTCCTCGGGCCTTGCAGAGCGTCAGAAAGAGCAGGAGCTTCTTAAAGAGACAGAGGCCCGATTTCAATGCGCAAAGTCAAAATTCGTTTAAGATGTTTGAAATGTACAGCATTTTATCTCGACGGAGATAAAATTGCACTACGTGGCTGAAAACACATTTACCGACAAACTGACAAGGAAATAAATTCAGTCAGGCTTGGATAAGAGCGATTCCAATGGATTTCATCATCGGAATTACAAATATGATTTGTGAACTTCTGGAATTCAAAATGATCCATGACATTTCTCTGATGAGGAGAAACAGTTTTTTCAAACAATTTGAAAAAAGAGAGAGAAACAAAGGTGTTGTAAGCGACTCTTATTTGTCGCAAGCGCCGTAAATGGGGCAGTGCCGCGTGGCATTTAGAAGGGGGAAGTGGAGCGGAGTTAAAGGGGACGGGGCTTTTCAGCAGCGCCGACATGGATCGTCTGTTTCGCATCGGCAACATGAACCGCCTGCTGCAGGGAGCCGTGCTGCTGGCGACGCTGGCCCCGCGCGCCACAGCTCAAGGTAACCTGCGCTCTCATCCTCCTCCTCATCCTCCTTCTCATCCTCCTCTATTGAATCTCATTTTATCACAGAGCGTCAGCCGCTTTGGAAAGACGCCAAAAGTTGAATTCGAGGCGTCCTGACAGATTTGTGGCTGCGATGTCAATATTTTTCCTTCACCGTCTGGTTTTGTTACAGATGTGGAGCACGTCATAGTAAATTTCTTTTACTGCATCTACTGTTTTTCTTTTATTGTTTTTTTTGTTGTTGTTGTTTTTTTTTTTTTTGCTTGATCCTGAAAGACAGAGAAGGTCAGCGACGGTCAGTAGGCAGTCAAACCTGTTCGGCTGTGTCTGTCATAAACATTGACTTTGTTTTTTAAAGGGGTCACATGGGATTCACTGCAAACAGAGGCGGCAAATAAAACCAAATTCTTTTTCTTTTTTTTGTTTTGTTTTGTCTTGTTTTGTTTTTTGCTTCTCTGCTGCGGGGCCTTCGCAGCAGTCGCGCCTTTAAATTTACGGATTTGTCACTGATGCGATCCGAGGTTTTCCTGCAAAACATAAATTCTGGCTTTGTGATTTGTGAGTTAATAGCTTGTTTCGGTCGTTACCAGCCGTCAAAAATCACCCTGAGGAGGAAAAAAAAAAAAAAAAACTTGAGAAACTTGAGATTCTTCTTCACCAGTGAAGCCTGATGACAGAAATGTGTTTGACGTCACGCAGCTGTGTTTGTTTTGGGTGATTTCAGGAGGCTCAGGAAAAAAACCAAAACCAGCAGGGTTTTTTTTGTTTGTTTGTTTTTTTTTTCTATTTAAAACCCAAAGTCATCACTTTGAGCTGGTCAAGAAAACTTTTCCTCCAGCTTTGTTTCACTTCACAAAAAAGTGTCCAATTCAACTATAGTATCATAAGAGGTTTGATTAAAGAGATGTTTAGAAATGAGCTGATAAGTGAAAGAATAAAATATGATCAAACTGGAGTTGAAGAGGATTCAATTTCAGTTTCATGTTTTCCTTCATCCTCCTCTTCGTTTTCCATCAGTACTTCATCATCATAGCTGCCACGTCTAGCGAGAGGTGGGATTTTGTGGAGTAGTTATGTGTAGTCAACACCCTACCCGTTTTTCTCACTCACAATAAGAAATCAAAACGGTCGATGCGTTTAGCAGTTGCAGTTGCATGAACTCGTCTCCCTCATCTGAGCCGCCGAAATGTGACTTCCTGTGTTGCAGAGATGCTGGCGCCACCTGGACAGGTGAGGTTCGAGTCCACAGACTACAAGAACGTCCTGCAGTGGGCCGCGCCCACCGACAGCTCCTGCCTGCAGTACCACGTCCAGTACAAGATGTGAGAGCTCACACACACTCACACACGCACACACTCACACACACTCACACACACGCACACACTCACACAGTCAGATGGACTCGTTCTGCTGCTTCAGCCTTAGCTAGGGGAAAAACAGGGAAAAAATTTTTTGGTGGGATTTTTGTCTTGTTTTATTTCTTTAAAATATATATATATTTTTTCTAAGTCTTAAGTTTTCTCACCAAGAGTAAAATATGAAAAAAAATGACTTCTTCTCTCTTTGAACACGCATGTGTTTTTGGGCCAGTATCAAAATTGAGATTTTAGGAACAAAGCTGCATAAAAACCCACCAGCAGAGGGAGCTCCTCCTCCAACACTGCAACTGACCTCTGACCTTTAACTGTGTGTGCTGTTGGCCTCATCTCTTCCACTTAAAAATTGCTTTCAGGCGTGAAAATGAATAATAGACGAGGAAGCTAACGCGCTAAAATACGTTTCCTTCTATTTTATTAGTTTTAAGTGTCAAATCAAAATTCAACTTTATGGTATAACTAAATGCACCAATGTTTCTTTTTGCACAAATACATATGTAAATATTTTTTTTTTGTTCTTCTCGCCTTAACAAATTTACCCTGTAAAATGTAGAAAAATCGAGTATCGATCTGCTGCAAGATAAATGAGTAGTTGTACTTGGCTGGGATTTTGTGGAGTAGTTATTTGCAGTCGGCGTCCTACCTGTGCTCGGCATTTTGTTCAGAACGACCCCAGTTGGAAGAACTCAAGCAGACTGGAACCAGTTAAAGCCCAGATTGTATCGGAAACAACTCAAACTTCAGAACTTCAGGTTGAGCGTTTTGGATTCGCCGCGGCGACCTTGAATCAGAATCAGCGTCCCTTCATCCGCTTTCCGTTTTCACAACTAACGGTTTCTCGAGTAAAGCCGAGCGCGGCGGCAAAGCCGACTCCGACTTTCGGTGTCTGACGGAAATCTCCGCTGGCCTCTCGCAGTTACGGGGAGCTGGACTGGCTGAACGCCAGCAACTGTCAGGGCATCCAGAAGCACCACTGCGACCTCAGCGGCGCCACCTCCGACGTCAGAGAGTGGTACTACGCCCGGGTGCGAGGGTCCTGTGAGGCGACCAGCAGCAAATCGGCCTGGGCCTTGTCCCGCAGATTCAGCCCCCGCTGGGACAGTAAGCTCTTTCACATCATCTCCTTCAGTCCATTTCACTTGTCTAATTATTTCGGAAAAAGATGGTGACTAAAAAATTTCTTTTTTCTTTTTTTCTTTTTTTCTTTTTTGACGTCTCTTGAGTTTTTGAAGTTAAAACCCAAGTGAGTGTGATGACCGCTGACCGTTTTTGTGTCTCTGCAGCCAAGATCAGCCCCCCCACAGTGAGGCTGAACTCGTCCAAGCAGGGCATCGTGGTCCAAGTGAAAGCCTCCAGAGTGTTGATGCGCAAGGTGCACAACGGAGTGGACAACAACATCTACGTCGTCCACCCCTCCGGAAAGGAGGTAGGATTATCACCCATAATCCCTGCTCTTCAGTTTCACCCCCAAATCTGCCAGGTTCTTATTAAAGTCTTTTGCACAGCCCTGCAAAACGACCAACATCGCTTCATTAATTAAGATGACTCCACACAATTCTGACTCAGGGCTTGCGCCGCACTTTTCAGATTTTCATTTGCAGGCATGGGTTTCATGGAAAAGTCCAAGAGTGAATGTTTGACCCAAATTGATAAAAAAAAAAAGAAAAAAAGAATAAAGCCTCCAAATGAAGAGAAAAGAGAGAAATACATTTAATTATGTTTGATTTCTAACTACTCACTGCAAAAACACAAAATCCTAGCAAGTATGTTTTTGTCTAGTTTCTAGTGAAAATATCTCAGCACCTTCGAAATATGACAAAACTAACTTACAGATTACTTTGCAGCAAGTTACAGGAGCTTCCTTTCAGTCACTAATTTCTTCATATTGATGAGGAAAAAGTAGTTGCTCCATTCCTGGATTATTTCATCTATGAAATAGAATTTTATTTATTTATTCTTTTAAACTATAAATGTAAATGGAACAAAACATTTTTCCCATATTGGAAATGGAGACAATATTAATGAATTACCGACTTAAAACAAGCTCACATATTCTGCTGGAAAGTTACTTGTAAGTTAGTTTTGTCTTATTCCAAGCAAAACAAGATTTTTGCATTGGGAACTAGAGCAAAAATGACTTGGTAAGATCATCTGTGTTGCAGTTTTGTGAAGCCATAAAAACCTGCTACGTGACAAAACAGTCGCTGTCACAGATCCTGGGGCATAAAACATCAGACGGGCAAATTTAGGGCAACACGCGTCCAATTCTGAAGACAAAGAGGAAACAGAAAAAGCTGAGGCAGAAGAGGAAGAGTAGATGTGTAAAAAAAAAGAACAACAATAACAACACGCAGAAAGAAACAAAAAAAAAAAAAAAAGAGAAGAACCGCCTGACCCGTTGCCCCAGTTTTCTCCCTCCGTGATGGCGGCGCCTCTCTCTCCTCTCCTCCTGCAGGACGTTTACGCGGTGGGGAGCGGCTCCAGGCTGACTCTGACAGAACTGAAGCCCAGGACGCTCTACTGCGTTCAAGCGCAGACCGTCATCCCCCGGCACATGAGGAGCAGCGACCGCAGCGCGGCCAAGTGCGTCACCACGAACTGATCACGCACAGGTCCGCATCTGCACCAAAGAGCCGCTCCGTCCGTGAGAACCCGCCTGAAGAGTCTGACGGGTTTCTTTCTTCTTCTTCTGCAGGCGCCGGTTGACTCGAGTCGTCTCGTCCTCACCCCTACCTCCACGGCTGTCTGTACTCGGAGAACTGGCGCGATTAATCGAATCGCTCGAGGAGCATTTCTTCGTTTTAAAGTCTGTTGCTAAACTTGAACATTTCTAAATTGACATTTTGGAGCGTTTTCTGTTGAGGATCACTGTGAAAGTCATTTCTTTGTGACGTTGTTCTAAGTTTGGTTATTTAATTTAGTTTTTTGGAAGCTGAAGCATTTTATCTACTGAAATATTTATGCACAAGTTGAACATGTTTTTTTTTTTTTGAGGAAGTGACCTCTAACATTTTGTTTTTGTCTCAAACAAATGAGAACCAATGAATGTTCCTGGACGTTTTGAAAATAAAAGACGACCAGAGCTTCTGTTTGAGATTAAAAACTGGTGACATTTTATACCTCATGTTTGTCCTGCATGCATCATCAACTCACTAATAAAAGGATCCAATTCCTCTTTTTAAAAGTTCATTTGTTTGTGTGTTCAGTTGTTGCGCTCCTGAAAGGTCAAAATCATCTTTTTGACCTTTTTTGTTGTTGTTATTCTCGTGTTTTGTCAGATTTAAAGCCACAGAGTTGGTTGTATTTTAATATAACAGAAAAAAAAAAAAATTCAAAATCAAATAAAGAGGGTGACAATAGGCTTGATGTAGACTTTATTTAAAACGTTGACAAACATGATAACTCTTGATCGATCAGGCTTAACATAACCAATACTGTCAGGATAAACACACTCGGCTCACTGGAACAGATCTGAACCCGGTCGGGGTTCAGATCTTTGAAAAGAAAGAAGACGCTCGATCACTTCACAGGCCTCTACTCTTCATCTCCTTCACATAGCAGCAGGTTGAATTCGTGGCTTTCGGGCAGAAAAATCTGTAAAACCTGGTCCCCATCGCTAACGTGGAAAAGCGTCTTAGGAATGTAGGAGAAAAGCTTCGCGACAAAGCGGCGCGTTTTTCACAAGACGGTTCTGAAAAACTGAAGGGAACCGGCTTGTGGACAGCACCGTTAACAGTTTTAAGACTCGGATACTTCCAACGTTCTTCGAAAAAACGAAACGTTTAAAAATCGAGACGCGCGCACACGCCAGGAAGACGTTTGCTTACAGCGACTGGGTGATTCAGACGCTCCTCTAAGCTCATCCTTCAGCCCTTCTCCAGGAAACCGAGTAAGACGACGAGTGAAACAAGCGAAGAGGGGCGTACGCACTTTTCAGTTACAGTTGAAGGGCTGCGTAGAAAAAGGCCTGGAGAGCAAAGCCTGCTGGGATATAGAGACCTCCACAAGTCCTGAGGAAGCAAGTAGTCCACAGTGAAATTTTATGAAAATGTCTCCAGACTTTTCTGAGCGTGATGGGATGAGTTTGTTCAGATGGAAAGAAATGTCTCTACGTTTAAATAGGCTTCATTCGACTGGATGTGGAAGTTGTTAAATGTAACAGTTCAACAGGTTTGTTCAGGGAAATTACGCGACGCTTGTATTAAAAGGCTTTACTGAGCACACTTTAAAAAACAGCTGCATTCAGGAATGTGTAGAAATAACGAGACCCTCAATAAAACAAAGCACGAGTTAAAACTGAGATGCGTTTCAGTAACTCGATTCAAAAGGCAAAACTCGTTAAACAAGATTCCTTGTTCTGATGACGAATGGAACTGAGTGTGAAGTTTCTACTGATTTTAAAATATTGCATAAGACCAAAAACAACAACAACAAAAAAAGGACTGATGTGTTACTTTTGTGAACACACACCAAAGGATACGCCTCAAAAGGTCACCGCTAACGAAGCTGCCTGTTCAATGGATATCAATAGAAAGTTGAGTGGAGGGAAAAGTGTGGCAGTGCGGGAAAAGATGAAAAAGTAACAGCTTAGAAAGGGTCGTGAAGCCATGCGGATACCGATGGCATCTTCCAGCAGAAATCGGCTTGTGCTAAAACCACCGGTAACCATGGCAACACAATGATTAGCACCCCGGTGAACTGGTCTGACCTGAACCCCACAGAGAACCTGTGGAAAGTTGTCGAGATGAAGATGAATCACGGGTATAAATAAAGCGTGCAGCACACAGACTGATAGTCAGCCTGATATCTCTGCTTTCCAAATCCTTGTGGAATAGTTTTGAGACGTTTCATGAGCTCCAGGCCACAACCATCAGAATTTCAAATAAAAGCTCGAGAGCGTGTGCGAGACGACTCTGTGAGAGTTGAACTTTTTCGATTCCCCACTGCAGACGCAGCTCATGTGTTCGTGTTTCAACCAATCGGCTCTCGTTGGGTCACTGCTTTAATGAACCGAGTTTCTCCCGTGTGAAAAATCTGCTTTAGTGTGCTGAGAACCAAAAAAAAAAAAAAAATTTAAAAAATCTATAAATACATAAGCAGCAACATTTTTCTTTCTTCTTTTTTTTTTTGTTTTTTTTTTGTTTTTTTTTTGTTTTTTACAAGAATAGAGTCCATGTCCGCTTTGTAAGACTTCCAGTGATTCTCTACCTGCATCTCTATAATCTTTAGGGTGTTGCTCCACCCGCTCTGGGTGGAGCAACAGATGCTTCAGCTCCAGTATTGATAATGTAACCTGACTCTAGTGCGCAGACTGAGCTGACAGTCGTAAAACATGTTTGCAATAGAAAACAACAGCAGCATTAGGCTGACAGTGGGTAAAAAGTCATATTTACAAACATTGCCTTTTTTTTTTTTTTTTTTTTGTGTGTGTGAACATTTTAAGTTTTCATGCACGATTCTCAAGTGAGAAAATAAATCTACGAGCCTGATGACGCAGCTGTGAAACGGAGGTGGAATGTGTGTCCTGCTGCCCGCTAACTCAGTTCATATTAAATTACCGGTGAAAATAAATAAAAAGGTGTTTTGAGTTGGGAGAGATGCAGCGGCGGTCAACGTTGAGCTGCAACGACGTACGGAGGGGAGGGCGGGGTAACGACGAGGGCGAGGTTAGAGGTCAGAGTCTGTTCTGGAAATATGGCCGTGTTTAAGGCGGTTCTTTTGACACCCCAACGTCACTTTGCTCAGGCACTAAGAAAAAAACAAAAAAAACAACCTTCTTTCTATGGTGCTTTTAGAGGCAAAAAGGAACGAAGGCAGCGTACGTCTAACCCCCCCACAGCAACTCTCGACTGCCTGCCTGCCTCGCTCAGCTCAGAGCAGGCCAAAGCTCCAGGCTCCTAGGAGAAAAACTCTTTCTCCAGCTCAAACATGGAGGGCCGTGCTGGGGAGCTCTGGATGCGGCAGAGCGGCACGGTGCAGTCCCGTTTCTGCCCCTCCGTGTCCATGTCGAGCAGCGAGCAGCCCACCTCCGAGGACAGCACCACGCTCAGGTCCTGGGCCGTCTTCTCCCCGGAGTAGTGGCCCAGGGAGTAGCTCTTGTTGCGGCCCCGCAGCAGGGCCCAGGCGTGGGGCTTGGTCCGGAACGACACTGGCCTCTGCCGCGGGACGGCGTCTCCGTTGGCCGGCTTTTCCTCCTTCTCCTGCTTCCTCTGAGCAGCAGGTGGCGCCGGAGGGCCGTTGTGGGCTGTGAACAGAGAGAACAGACGGATAAACTTGAGTATGCTAACGTAACCAGCGAAGCACTGCAAAAAACACAACATGGTGTAAAGCGCAAATGTCTTAGTACACTGGAAACGAGACAAAACTAATATCTAATAACTAATATCCTTAATATGAAAAAGTACTAGTTTTAAGTACTTTTCCTGTAAATCAAACAAGACATTTTAATGTCTTCATCCACTGGCAGATTTGCTCTAGAAACTAGATCAGAAATACTCTAAGATTAGTGTTTTTGCCGTGCGGTGTGTGCTCCTCACTGTTGTGGTAGATGGTGTACTTCTTCCTGCGCAGTCGTGTTCCTGTGTTGTGGTTGCTCTGCTCTGGGGCCCGACTCTGACTTTGCTCTGCCTTCTGGGTTTCAGCTGCAGGCTTGTTGCTCTGGCTCTCTACAGTTGCTGCTCTGACGGGTCGGGAAGTTTCCGACTTGTGATCGTTGACCGCAGGCTCGGCCTTCCCAGGACTCGGTTCCGACGCCTCCGCCTCCTGCTGCAAGAGGCACTTGGTGGAGTTGCACTCCATGATGGCCGACATTGAGACGAGGTTCACCGGCGGGGCGCCGGCGCCGTTTGAAGACGTGTCTTCTTTGCGGGAGCGGCCGCCCGGCGGGGAGGTGCTGCGGCGGAACCGGGTCGCACGCTGAAACAGGCCCTCCTTCTTCTTCTTCTCCTCTTTTGGAGTCTCGCACTCCTCAGGAGGAGCCGAGGTCCTGATGGCCTCTCTAATGTCGTAACCCAGGACCACGGAGGCCAGCAGCGAGCCGCAGCCATACAGCGCAAAGTCGGTCTTCCGTCGCGCCGACGCCCTCTTCAGGCTGTTGGTGGGGGTCAGCTGGGGGGTTGTGGAGGTGGAAGAGGTGGATGTGGTGGTGCATGGGTCTTCTGGAGTCTCTGGGGGACTTCCTGCACCGACCCCGGCATCGCCCGGTCCGCCGTTCCCACCGGGGCTCTGAGGCTGCGTCTCGTCCCTCCACAGAGGAAGGTCGATGTAAACCTGGTTGGGGAACTTGAGCTGCTTTGGTTTGGAGCTGCTGTCAGGACATTCCTGGGGGAACGCTTCCTCCCTGCCTGCTCCCGCTGAAAACAAACAAACGACTGGTTAAATGTAAACAAAACAAGGAAAAGTTTTTCTTTTTGCAAATAAAGTCTTAATGGTTTGTTGTACCACAACAAGAGACTGCTGCCACTGGACTAATTATTTTTGCATGCAAGACAAACTGTCTCGCTTTCATTTCATCTTCTGTGCGCTTGCTGTTTCGCTTCCATGGTTTATAACAAAATGCAAACGGACCCAAAGAAATAAACACTGAGGTTCAAAAACTATTTCAAAAAGTACAAATTAAGTACACCCCAAAAGCCACATAAATGTAAAAAAATAACTAAAGATTATAGCAATAAAGGTTTGCGTGCCCTCTCTTTATCGTATGTTTTGTACACAAGTCCTGATAGTTTGTGGCTAACTGTCATCAGCTCACCTTGCTCGCCGAACAGAGCGGCGAGGGGAACAGACTTCTGGGACTTCAGCAGGCTGGTGGACCAGGGGTTACTGCCGTCTGACAGAGGACGCACCCTGAACCCAAAACACAGGAGACGGTGAAGACGAGTACCAGACGGACCACTGAACAAGCTAAATGAGGCACATCTTATTGATTTATTACTTTAGAATATTAGTACTCCCACTTTATGTTTGAGTGAAATAAATTAGTAGAGAGAAAAACGGAGCCGGCTGCCCAGTGGAGAAAAGTCGTGGGTTCAAATCCCAGCTTGGAGTCTTTCTAGTTTGCATGTTGTTGCCTGAGTATGATTGGTTCCGGTCTGGGTCCAAACGCAGTCGGCTTGGATACGAAAGGTTTGAGTGGCTAAATGAAATAAGCTCCTAGTCGCGTCAACAATAGTTCAAAGGGAGAAGCTTCATCATCTGATTAGTAATAAACTGACCTTCAGGTCGATGCAAAGTACAGAAAATGTTTAGGAACAACAAGCGAATGTTCGGGTCCCTGGTATCTGGTTGGGTGTCGGTCTTACCTCTCAGCAGCAGCAGGTCTTTCTTTGCTCTGAACTGAACTGGGGCCCCAGGTTCTCCCTTTCTTCTTGATTCCTTTTTTCACATCGTCGAACTCCTCCGGCCTGAAGAGGGTGCTGCGGCCCCACGTACGGTTGCTCTCGTCTTGTGTGACTGACAACGGGAATTTCTACTTATTACAAACTCATCATATTATTGTTGCAGAAACTGAACAAGAAACTACGAGGACATGTTAGCTTTTAATCTGTTAAACCAACAGTTATCTTTTAATAAAATCTCTTAATGTCTGTGTGGTCTTTAACTCTTGTCCTTACAAAAGGCCTGATTCAGTTTTTAAGAGCTAATTTGATTAATTTAAAGTGTTTTTGTTGCATTTTTTTAGTGATCTGACAAGATACACTTACTATACCTTTTCAAAACTGTATAGTAAGTTAGACTAGGAAAGGTGTTTCAGTCTCATTAAGACTAGATAAATATAAGTCTAATAACTATAAACTGAATAAAATGATTAAAATTGACTTTACAAAACAATTTTTTTTTTTTTTTACAAAAATAGAACACTTATAATAAAACCTTTTAGTTTGTTTGTTTGTGGCTGGATACAAAATGTATCCAACTTTCGAGCCTAAAAAAAAAGAAAAAGAAAATGAACAGAATTTAATTTAATAATTAAAGGGAATATGGAAGAGATGGAACCTCATTACTCAATAAGCTTGTGGCCAGCAGAGAACAAAACGGTTTTTTGTGATGTTTTAGGCCGATTTCTGGTTTCATACTGAATCATCTCGGTCAGAGCTGATCCAGTGGATCTGCTCAACGATCTTCCTGCTCGCTCTGAATGTCTCCACCTCGCTGAAATGCACAAGAGGAATTTGCTCCTGTTATCACAAGGGCGTTGCAGCGTGCCTAAAAGTCTTTATCAACTGACTGCCTGCCTTTTGTCCCTCTCAGTTAAAAACAGCGTCCGCGTGCTCGGCTTGCATAAACCTCTGGAAGAGTTGATGCGATTTTCTTTTTTTTTTTTCGTGATTTAATTTTTGAAAAAGAAGATCCGATTTAATCCGGGGAGGTCTTTAAGCTTTCAGACTCTGCGTGGCCTGAGGAAGACAAAGTGGACTCACGCTGAATGGCTCGCAGTCGGGGGATGAGCGTGGGGCTGCTGGGGGGAGAGGAGCTGGTGCTGTGGAGGCTGCGCCGCTTGTCCATGGAAGGCGACGCCTGCACTGTTATCTTGTGCTGGAAGTCTGCAGGATGCAACATGGACATGTAATTCACTCTCAGGATTGACTCAGGGATTACACAAGCAGCATTCTTTGAAAAGGCAAACATTGCACAAGCTGCAACACTGAACAAAACTCTCAATTGCAGAAAACCTCACAGTGTCGTAGTAAATAAATACAGATGTCAGTAGCTGCAATTCCAGCGACAATATTGTTGTGCAAATTGGAATCACAGCTTGATTGGAACAAGACAATTTTGGAAAAAACAATAGAAAACAACAAAAAGTTTGTGCGCGAGGATGAGGTGGATTTTCGGCTGTATTTGGAAAAACTGAAATTTAAACACGTTTTCACACGAGTCACACAATCAACAACTGACAAAAAAAAAGAAAAGACAAAAAAGACAGCAGGAAGTGGCAGGAGGATGATGGTTTTTTAAATGACTTACTCCTGTGTGAATTTAATTACCTTTGTTATTTAAACACTGCGATTGCGAAATTGTGTTTTTTCCGAGATTCGTTTTCAACGCATTTGTAATGGAACTGCACTTAATGAAAAATAAAAAAATAAACAAAAAACGACATTTACTCTCACCTGAGGGCAGACTGATGCGGTTTCCGTCCTTCAGTTTGAGCCGGGAGCGTTTGAATTTGCCTTTCCTCTTCTTGACGTTGGGCTTGTCCTTGTTGAGTTGGAAGATGAGGATGTTGAGCTCTCTCTCCAACACGTTGATCTCCCGCTCCGCCAGCTGCTGCTCGCGCCGCTTCAGCAGCTCCTCCTGAGACTTCTGCTGCAGGGCGGCCCGCGTCAGCTCCTCTTCCCTGGAGCGCAGCTCCTGCACACAAGCAGGCTTGAAGTGAAGGCCGGGCTGCCTGCTGCAATGCTCAACAGAACTGACAGACTGCACCGGTGCATGATTAAAATAGATACAATTTGTTCATTTGAACAGGAAGAAAGGTTATTCTAACTACAAAAGCTGATATAAAATGCTAAAGGAAGTTTTTGTTTTAAAATATTAATAAGACCCTGACTTACAGCAACTAGTTTTGATGTAAATTGTTCATGGTGGGAAGGCAAGAAAAATATACTAAATGCTGCTCCGATATGTTATATTTTAGTTCTTGAATATGAATCATAATTATCTAAAATCAGAATCAGCAGGTCAAAAGCGAAATAACAAAACCACAAAAAAACCTAATAGGTCCATTTCTGAAATATATGATATTATTAAAATTATCTTGACTTAATGTAATTAAATGTCTTAATTTAATCACCTTAAACCAAAAACCTTAATCAATTTAAGTGATTTAAAATTAAATCAATAACCAAACGTACAATGCAGGTGTTATGAATAATTTGTCAGATCCTGACAGGATTACACAGTGAAATCAGCAGAGTTAGGGTTCAAAATACCGACTTCTTAAATAATGTTATTCAATGGATTACGTTCTGGTTCTTGAGCTCGAGGATTTAGTCATATTTTCAGAAACGCATTAAAAATACAACACAGTCCTTGAAGACAGATTTGTGTAGGATAAGCGGTGGATGACTCCGTCAATAAGAAGTTGGCCGTAGGATTGATTTTTATGCAGCTGCAAACTTCTGTTTCCTCCCAGGGTTTTTCCTCTTTTCCTTTAACTTTCTCTCAATTCCTTTCTGCTGAGTAATGATAATCTGGACTAGATGACTTCAGTAAAGCAGCTTTACAATCAAAACCCATCAGCCTCCTGGATACAGATTACTGTGGGATATTTGCAGAAAATCTACTAACATAGTCAACAATACTGCAATTAATTATGTCAAATTTGTATCAGAAAATAGTTGCCAATTTGAGATAACACTTTTTGTTAAGTATAATAGTAAGAAAGACAACTACAGAGAGTTTAAATCAATAATATATCTGATTAAATTACCGATATTCACAATAAGGAGAGGGAAAAAAATAAAACATATTTGCCTAGATTACGAGAAAGAAATAGAATTTAAAAGGCTTAGAAACCTGCGTGTTTCAGTTCACTATTTTTTTCACTAAGTTTGTGCTGATCCTGTTTTTTCTCTAAACACTAATTAACCCTCGCTTTAAGCGTACACTTAAAAAGAAAGCAGATTAAGCTCTTAACCAGGGGGAAGTACGCTCAAGCACCACAGCAGTAATGCCTTAGTCAGATAAAGACCCAACAAGCTTATTAAATGAAGGTAACCAGTCGGGGCTTTCAGGAGTTCAAATCTGCCAAGAGTGCTTACAGTTGGATTGTTTCATCTCTCAGCATCTGCAGATATCTGGTAAAGTTCCCACACAGAGCGAGTTGATGGTCGGCGAGTACCTTCTCTTTGGTCCTGAGTTCATCGAACATCTCCTGGATCTCCACCCGCCAGTCGTCCTGCATGCTGTGGAAGGAGTCCTGAGGCATGGTGGCCATCACCGCCTCCTCGATGGCCGACAGCTGCTCCAGGATGCAGGAGAAGGAAGGGCGGACGTGAGGGTCCTGGTCCCAGCACTCTGGGGGACAAAGCACAGATTGACCCGGGTCAAAACATCTCCATCTGTTTAAACAGCAGGATTGGTTTATTTGATTTTCAAACAAATTGACTGGGCTGTAATTACCTTCCATAAGCTTGGCGAAGGGCTCGGGGCAGGTGGAGGGGATTGGAAGAGTTAACTTGTTGACAGCAACGCCGTAAGCAACAGCCAGACCATCGATCCCTCGGTACGGGACTTCCCCCGTTAACAGCTCCCACAGCAGGACGCCGTAACTGGAAGATGACACACACACACAAAGATAAAGTCACCGCATGAAGGAAAAGATACTTTAATCAGAGTCGTAGTCTGTCGTTTCCGCACCTCCACACATCGCTGCCTTTGGAGAAGAGCGAGGACTTGATGACCTCTGGGGCCATCCAGGAGTAGGTCCCTGCAGCTGACATTTTTGTGGTTTTGTGCCACTCCCTCGCCAGGCCGAAGTCCGTGATCTTCAAGGTCTTCCTCCCGATGTCATCGTTCTCAATTTTTTCAAGTAATAAAACTGAAAAAGGGAAAGAGCGGTAAAGCTGAAATAAGCCATTTCAAGTGTGATGTAGTTCAATTTTCGAGATTTCTACTGAGCTCACAGTGGCGCTAAATGACCTCTGACGGTGCTGTGAACACAAAATATTATACAATTTTACTTCCAAATTGCATTAAGTTTGATTTTATTTAACATTCTGCTAAATATTACAAACATAATTACCATCTAAGCAAAGCAACATCAAAGAAAAGCAAAGCAGAGTTGCAAAATAAGCATCTGAAAGTAAACTGAATGGAAATGGATTTAAAAACACAAATAATTTGTTTAGATAATTTTTAGATTAAAACTTTACAACAAATGAATGACTAATCAACAAAGCAAAAATAAAAATAAAAATAAAAGATCTAACAAAAATACTTAAACTCCAAATGTTTCTCCCCACCTGACCTTCAGGCGGTGCTCCAGTCAGACAGATTTTTTTTAACAAGCATTTTCAGCAAGTTTTTTTTAAACAACTATGATTAATGAGAAAAGTGGGAGACAGCGTTGGAATGAAGCAAAAGCCAGCAGAATGGAAGGAGAGAGAAAAGTGCATGTGAGGAGCGACAGGTGATATTCATGAGGGCCAGCAGTACGCGGCGCCACTTGTTACCGTGGTAACAGGAGGCTGACAGCGCCACAAAGCGCCTGTCCTCAGGTCCTAAAACTGCTTAACACATTAAAGACTGAAGCCTGCTGGTCTTTAATGCGAAAGCGCGGCCGCGGTGATGCCGGGTCCGACTGACACGCTGTATGAAGTCCAGACAATCTGTGGCAATCAGGAGCGAAAAATCCATGACTCGCACACCTACAGCTGTCCAACACTCTTCACATTTTCCTGGAGCGCAGTGAAAACAGCCAGAGTATGACAGTCGGAGTCCTCGACTGAACCCACACGAGATGAATGCTTCTTCCCCTGCTTACATTTAACAGAGAATACTTCTAGTTGTACACAGAACAGATAGTAACTGTGTGGATCTAAAGCAGCACCACCCGTCATTGTTATGAAGCCAATAGTTGTTTTGAAATTGCACCTGTAAAGCCACAAGCAGCAAGTCTGTGAAAGGACCAGAGCAGCCTGACTGAATGACCAGGTAAAGTTTGTACACAAAATGGTTCATGAAAAATAATCTCACACTGGCCACACATCGGTTTTAATGTCTCTGGTCAGCTTTGCTTTCTTGTTTCACATATTTTATCATCAAAAAACTGAATATTAACAGCAAAAAGTGGCTCTTTGATGTCTTGATACTCTTGATTTCTTTTCACATCTGTTTTTACTTCTGCCAGAAACGTCTCTCATTTCAAACTGCCCCACTTCACGACTTTATGCGCAGACCTATCGCTTACCGCTGAGCAGCGGTGATTCTACGAAGCAAACAACAGAGGGGCCTCAAGTTACTTCTGGGTTATTTTTAAAGCCAATGTGAAAAACGTTGTGCTTTAAATAATTAAATAATTCCTCAAAGTTGTGTTTTGTTACCCCCCCCCCCCGGATCGTGCAAAGAGCGGATGGACTTTCCTGTGCGTTTCTTGGGTTGTTGTGTCACCAGGAGTGGATTGTTGGAATTTTTAAAGAGTTAAAATGTGACATCGTAGCAATTTCCAAACAGAAATATGTGTGATGCTTGTAGCTTGTAACAAGGTAGCTGCATCATGAGTTGGGTTTTTTTTTCTCTAACCTTGAACTTGCTGCTCTCGATCACTGCGTGACACACACAGAAAATGATATTCACCAATAGCAAATTTACCTCCCTGATTTTATGCACTTCTTAAAAGCTTATTGTTCTGCTGATTTCAAGACTTGCTTCTTAATTGAAGAGTAAGCAGATCTGTTGACAGATGTCAATGGGCGGAACGAGAGGGAAGCCGCTGCCCTGAAGAACACATGAGCTCAGAAATATGCCTCGAGACTGCTGGATAAATACAAAAAAAATAAAACTCAAACAAGCAAGCAAACAAGCAAGCAGAATGACCTCCGTTAAAAAATGTCCACGGTATCGGGGGCGCTCGGTGGCTCGGTTGGTACAGCAGGTCAACGTCCTCGACGTGCTCGGCGTTGGATAGTTGGATTCCTGGTCTTCGGTCATCTACCTTTTCCTCCTGTTCTCTCTCAACCCTCCTTCCTGTGACACTGGTGTTAAAAAAAAGCTGCCAGAGCCAAAAAAAACTATCCACTACTTTAAAACAAAACACCAGTTAACCATAAAGTCTCAATTTATCTGGTGCCAATTTTTAAAACAATGAAATAAAATGATTTATTTTTCAAAACTGGACAGGAACCGTGAACAGGGAAGCAAGCCCAGATGAACTACAAACTGTCTGATTGGGTAATTCTGTGGCACCAAAATAGTCTCATATTCCCCCCAAATTTTTACTTGACATGAATGAATGTGAAGCAGTATGTCAAGCTTACAAAGTGGTTTGTTTCTGAAAGTAGCTCTACTTTGTTGTCCACAGCACAGGTAAGCTGTCTAACGTGAGCAGTGCTGGTTAAGATTTCTGTTGCCATCATCAGGTAAATAGTTTAATAGCTGTGAAACAACTGCCAGCATCATTTCAGGACGTGCCAGGCTCGGTAAAGAACAGGGCCACCGGTGCCATTACTCTCCCGGGGCAAAGAGGGGATCCTCTACCCCGGCTCCAACAATGGGAATTCCATTACAAACAGGTTTCACTCCACCAGTGATACTCTTCAACTTCCTGTTGTCAAGTCGTCTCCCGGTGACGCCAAAGATTCCTCCCAGCGGCCTTCGTGGAACAATAATAATGTCTTAAGACGGGTTGGTTACACGACCTTGAGACAGAATAAACCTGTCTGTGCTGACTGACGTATAAAATGTCACACAGAATATTTTCTTTGGAGCTCCCTGGTACTTTGGTGTCAGCCCTCTAGAAAAGTTGGATAAAAGAGCAAGCTTCTGCCACATGACTCCCTGCTGACGTCAAGGTACAAATAGCAACCTGTCACACTTGCAGTCCATTTTATTTGACATGTCAACTCTAACAAGAGTTGAGCTGCTGAGGTAACCACTGCTGGTGAACGGGAGAGTCACTATCTAACGGTCGACGAGTTTGGTTGCATCTCAAATGATTAAACGAAACTAACAAACTCCTGGTGAGCATTTATTTGCTCTCTACTTAAAACGTGTCTTGAACGATATTTAGTGAGAGAAGAGGATGGATGGTATTACTTTGTTTTCAAAGTTTTATTGGACAAAGTGAATCTGAAATGCAGAGAATGAATTTGTATCCAGGCATGTAGGGTGGAGACAGGAGATGAGCAGGTCATATGAGACCAAAATTTAACTTCAGAGCCTGCATGCAACAGATTGTGTGTGCTGGAACATGAATGCATCTCAACCTGATTTCCCTTCCCTCATTGTGAAGCACGGTGGTAGCTGCATCATGCTGTGGGAATGCTAAGGGAAGCTGTTCTATGATGGAGCTAAATGTAGCACAATCCTGAAAGAACAGAGACAGCAAATGATTTTGTGGGTTCATCTTTCAGTAAGACAGTAAATATTCAGTCTCAGCAGTCAAAAAAGACTTTAGATCACAGATTTCCATGTGTTAAAATGCCCAAAGTTCAGCTCTAAATCAATTTCAGAAGATATTAAATTGCTTTTCACTCCACCTACTCTGACTCAACTCCAGCTATTTTGTAATAAAAAATGGCCACAAATTGACAGCGTCCAGATGTGCAGAGCTGGCGAAGACTCACACTTGCTCCACACATAATCACCTTTAAAGGCGATTATGACTGTGACTACAAATGGATGCCACACTTTTCAAATGTTTATTTGTAAAAACTATCTACTTGTGAATATATTCAAAAACAAATTGGTTGGTGTGATAAACTAGAAATTAAACTGCTTTAAACAGATCAACAACAATCAATGAAAACTGGTCAGTTTATTTACAAGTCAAAGTCTCTACTCAGTGTTTACAAGCTCGAAGTCTCGCCTACAACTAATAGCTGAGTCAATTTTTTGGTCCGTCAGATCCACATTATGCAAGACTCTGTTGATCATTCCCTAAGAATCTGCCAGACTTGAACACCGTCATGTTCAAGCCTTGTGGTTTTGGTAATTCAGTAATGTTCCGTAATCTAGACTATTTTCACAGTTGGCTTCAAGGATTAGGCCTGCAGGCCAACAACACATGGCAGAAACAGATGAGGAGTCAATTTTATGATGTTTTTGAAGCAACAACACTCCAGTGTCAAAAGGTGTAATCCACTTAAACAGTAAAGCTTCAAACCCAACAAAAAACAAAACAAAACAAAATAAAACACGCAGGTAAAATTCTTAGTTTCGGGAAAACTGGCTCTGTGGAAAAACATTTCGAATTGCACAGTGGAAACATTAACTTCTGCAGGCTCCACTGGGTTTTAATGTTATCCATTAAAAGTTAAAGCCGAGCTCATCACAACCCAAATACCGTTCCATAAACAAAGCAATTTACAGATTTCAAATTATGTTCTTATGAAGCTGAGGTTGAGTCATGGTAACAGAGTTGCTGCAGTGACTGCTCAACTAAAAATATCTAGTGAGTCGATTTTCAAAACTACGCACCAACACACACAGAGGTCACATATTAGGAAAGATGTCAAAGGTGACTAGAGACCACGAGCAAACTCCATTACCCACAAACAAAGCTGATTAGCCACAAACCTGTTACCAAAGAAACTTACATTACTTAAACTGAACTCAAATATCGTTGCTTTTCAAACAAACTTGTAACTAGGGTTACAAGTCTGTCTACCTTTTACTTACTGTGCTGACAAGAAAAAGAGTGGCAAAGGGCAACAGCTCATGCAAATGAAGATACACATCCCTTCAAGGCAGACCGCGCCCAGAGCCAACACCCGTTTATTACTCCTTTTCCATCTCATGGAGGAACAGAGAGAAGATCAGACAAAATGTGCTGGGGGCAAATCAGGTCTTATGCTTTCCTGATTGAGTTAGGTCAGGTCTGTGGGCCTTACAAAACATGTTCATTACTTTTATTTTTTGAAAGAAAAATCATTTTCAAATATTGAGATCTCGCCAGGTCAGTTTCAGAAAACAAATCAGCTGCTGCTGGTCACCCCCACCAACTCAATGTTTACACTTGATACATGTGGAAATGGCTGCAAACAGAATTTTAAAAAATCCACATTTGTATCCTCACTTTAAAGCAACTTTACAGGCTAATCAAATATCAATGTGCATCCTGGGGATGCATGATACTATTGTTACCAACCAACATGTTTGCTCTGGGTTTGAATCCTAACATGGAGTATTTCTGCATGGAGTTTGCTTGTTCCCCCAAAACATGCGTGGGTTCTTTTTAGGGGACTCCAACTTTAGCCTACAATCCAAAAATGTAGGTTACCTGGCCTTTCTAATTAGAAGTGTGTGTGTGCGTGTCTGTGCGTGTGTGTGTCTGTGCGTGTCTGTGCGTGTGTGTGTCTGTGTGTGTGCGTGTCTGTGCCTGTGCGTGTGTGTGTGTCTGTGATAGACTGCCAAATCTCATCTCGACTTAAAGATTAAAAATAAACAACAAAGGTAAGAGACACTGTTGTGGTCAACCACTTCAGTGCTGTTTCAATGTCATTACAATTTCTAATTGTTTACCTTTATGCCAATGAAAAATGACAAAAAAAAAAAAAAAAAATTGACCCAGAGTCAAAACAATTTTGCTTTAGCAGAGACACTGATATTTTCTGATGTCCTGCATATTTCTGGACTTCTGGAACAACTTTTAAAGATGATCCAAAGCAGCTCCCCTCCTTCAGACTGGGTAGATCTTTTCTGCTTTTGAGCAACATCGCATGAGGAAACAAGTGATCCAAATCCCAACGTGAAACCTCTTCATTTACCAATGCCTTTCCTATGATATTGATATTTAAATATAGATGAGGCTTTCCTCAACAGTGCATAAAAAGTAACTGTCACTGCTCGGCCAGCTTGAAATGAGAAAGCCCCCTGGCAATCCAGCTGATGGGAACAGGATCAGCACTAACAGTCGGCCAAATCCATCTATCGTGGTCACATCTCTTTCTGGGCCGCTTTTTCATTGTGCGTCCTCTTCCTCTCCCGGTTCGTGCCTGTAAAAACCGGCGTCCCCTACGGCTTGGCTTATTTACACCCATCAAATGTTTAAGGTGTGCAAGCCGGTGCCTTCTGCTACATAAAGCATCCGTCATTGTGCTCATAAGCCACAGACAGGAATGTGGAGGACTGGTTGATGTGGAAGGCAGCTCTTCTCAGCAGTGGGCCCTTTTCCTTTTCACCCAGCCCTGCAACAATAGGTGCAGTCAGGGAGAGGTCATAAAAAACACGGTGAAAGCATCTCAACTCCTCCTCTCTCCCCTCTGCCCTTTCTCCCACCGGAGAAAGGACAGGCAGTAACTGTCTGTGTGTCACCAGGGGTAATTGTGGGAAGCCAGAGAAAGTAGCCTTGCACTACCAATGTTTTCTTTGGCCCGAGTCACCAAAAATGTAAGTAAATAGAAATGTGTATGTTGTTTTGGGAAATGTTTTAGTGGCCTCTCTGTCCTGATTGAATATTTATGTAGGTAAAAAACAGAAACACAGAGTTTGAGAGAAGTTACTTTGCTTGATAGTTCCGGCAGAAGCAGATTACAACGCCGAGCCTTTACTGCTTTTACTGGAACTTTATTTTCAGAAACATGCGAGATCTGACAATAATGAGACAGTCCTTTCCTGTTACTGTCATCTGTCTGAAACAGTTTTGTCACAATCCTGTATTTGAGCTTAATATTACCAAATCCTATGGCTTTACAGACAACAAGAAAAATTTTGTAATTTTGTAATTTACAAAAAAACTTTGGTTACTTTAACTTTTAAGACCAAAATGGGCTCCATCGGTGTTATGAATCAGATCTCCTCTTCACTCATATCTTTTTTTTTGTTTTGTTTTCACCAGGCACATGAAAAAAAAGGATGGAAATTATTCCAGAGCTTTGGTGTTTATGATGCGTTCACTGTGCTAAAGAAGAGGTCGGTGCGTTCACTGAGAAACTGGGGAGAAGAAGAGCGGTACCAGGACAACACGATAAAGCCCCAACAATAGCTTCCGACTGATGGGTGTATGCAGCTGTACGCGCTCCAAGCGGAACTCCCGTCAGTTTCAGTGGCATTCAACCGCGCATTCCTGGCATACTGTCATTCAAACCAAGACGCAAGACTACAAAGTTAATATGGACTGTGTGTGCTGGCTCTGGGCCAGGTTTCAGTGCGCTGTTTGGCCCACATGCTGCTTTGTTGAGTCTGCACACCCTAAATCAAAGAAAAACACACACTCAAAAAAACTAAAAAACACATCTTGAAGTAGGATGAGCTTTGCTTGAAAGCATACTTTCACATGTACAACTGGCAATTCTACAAACTATGTGGATGCAGTCAAGATATTTGAAAATGTGTGTAAATATCTTGGGTTTTACCCAGTCGCATCAAATTAAATGCTAATCTCCGTCAACTTTGTAAAATTTGTTCAGCTGAATGACGTCTAAAGATTTCCAGAAACATCAACACAATATGTTTAGTTTTAGTAGTGCTAAACCGCAACACTCAGAGGACGTGTGGCTAAACATAACCTGCTTGCATCAGAAGCACTTTACCGGGTTGCTATTTTTAAGTTGCTATTAATAATATTCCAAGTAAAACAAACAACAACAAAAAAAACCTCTGCCCTAACTCGACATAAAAAATATGAAGCAGCAAGTCGGGGCCGAACAAAACGAGCAGGAATAAAGGAAGAGGGGAAACCCCCTCAGTTTGGGGCAATAAAAGAGTAGCGCTCCTCTCTGGGAGATTAAATATGAACAGAACAAAACAAAACGAGGGCTTTGAGACCCTCCGAGTCCTAGCCATTCTTTTGGCCACAGTAGCCTAGCAACCGCTGCTTGACCAGTCCATTGTGTAAACGTATGTTAAGCTTTTATCCCTCATTAGCAACATTCCTCCCTGCAGGCTGGGATTTTACAGATTAGGTTGAAAAACACAATGGAGATTGGACAAATCTTGCTGACTTCCAACATATTACTTTACAGGCTAATCATTGATCAAACAGCTGCGTGTTTGTCTGCGTGGAGCGTGCGTGCATCCAGAGTTGATAAATGCCGGGCAAAGTAAGTCGAGCAAAGTTTTTCAAGCTTTGTTCTTCTACATCTGCATGTGTACACACCTGGCCTTATCAATGTCTATAGCGCAAGCAACACACAAATAACGCAACGTGATTTGAGCAGAAGTTGAACTCTTATTGTAGAAACCCTAACCCTGCACAGAGATTAATCTCTTTTCTATTATCTTTTTAGTTATTTAAAGCCAAAACAAACAGACAGGCCTACAGCAGCAGATGCCACAACTCCTATGAGCTTCATTATTATAGATTTTGTTGTTGTTGCTTTACTGGGAAAACAACTCAACACACTGCAGGGTGCCACTGCAGTGCTTGTGTGTCATAAAGAGGCTTTTGTGAACCAACTGTCCTGCTTCTGACCAAACACACACACAGCTTCGCTCACAGACTTTAGATAGCACTCAGTATTGGCTACACTATCTCCAGACTTCTGACCCTGAAACAATCTTCTGTGTGAAGGTCTTCACTCTGCTGTTGACAGGGTTCAGTCTCCATCGTTCTCTAAACTCTGTGGGAAAAACTAAGTGTTTCAAATGGAAAAGTCTCTTATCAGGTTTTTTTTTTTTTTTTTTTTTTTTACTTGTGAAGTTTGAGAGTAAAGAAGATTGTCAAGGATCTCCCATGAGTTAAGCGCTAAGCTCTGTTGGAGCTTAGGTTTCCCCCGTTTCACAGAGAGGTGACATGGCAAACACAGTGATTTGTGTTTGCCGCACTCTGCCTGTTTGGGGGAAGTGTGTTTGCGTATGTCAACCAAACATCCGATTAGCGGCAACAGTCTACACAACCTCAACCGTTAAATCCTTCTGCTCCATCTGGTTTATATTTAAAACAGAAATCTTAATCTAAACCAGTACAACATCTGGACTTGGTCTCTTTGACATTGAGATAACCAAAGGTAAAAATATTCTGAGGCAAACTCTACAAAGTAATAATCCTGCTAAAAATTAGCCAATTGGTTACACAGCAACTAAAATTTGTTGTTAAAAAAAAAAAAAAAGCAAGCTAAATAAGCCATAATGCCACAAGGTAGCCATAGCAACACCACTCATTGGTGTGGAAGTTGTTAATAAGTGAAGACCACTTTACTTTCAATGTCATCAAGGTTTTTGCCACAGGAAAATGAAAGAGTGCTACAGGTAGTGAGAGTCAGCAGATAATAGGAAGTTAATTTGTTTTAATCCCTTGACGATACCAGATCCATCTTCTCCAGCCTTTGGAACTCTCACAGGTAGTGTTTGGATCCAGCCAAATAATCCAAGCTGCAATAATCCCGATAATCACTAAAATAAGATGCTAAAGATAACTTTAACCGCTAGCTATGTTGATATGCTCCCTTTTGCTAATGCTAGTGAAATTCTATTTTGACTGCAAAACATGTGTAACATGAGAATGGTTCCAACCAGTTGTAAGGAAAAATTTGAGTGAACTATTAAAATATTGCACAAAAGAAAATATACAAATTATCTGAGTTTCTGAGCAAATGAAGCTGTGCAAGGCGTAATTTTGTCAGACATTGATGCTACGTATGGCTGTAATAAACAGGAAGTAGAGGTTGCAAACTGGCATGAAACACAAATCTTAGCAAAATGGAGAGAAGTTTCTAGGAAAACACTGCAAGCAGGAGTGTTGTAATTGTGCTTCCAGAGAAAGAAATAAAAACAGAGGAGTCAGCTGATCAGTCACGTGAGGTAAATATTACGCCCATCAAAACTTATTCTTCAAATGTGCTTCCAGATCCCATTTAGCTCATTGACTCTAATCAGAAAAAACACCTCAAATGAATGAGAAGAAAATTGAGAAAGTATTTCCAATTTAGCCATTTTCAGCAACATTTTCAGATGCGATACTTCAAAATGTGGATAAATAAAAAAAAAAACATGGATGGAAACACGGTTATGGACTCATCCGTCTCTGGTGTTTTATTTCCTATTCATAAACAATTAAAGGGAAAAAATGCCAGAAATTATTATTGAGGCTTTTTGCTCCCAACTATTAAACTGCAAATTCCTTCTTGAAACAGGTAAAGCTGGGTTTAACTTTTAGAAACTTCTGTCCCATAATGTGGAAAATTTTAAATGCACCTATACATTTTCAGTAACGAAGAGAGCATTCTGTATCCCTGGTTTGTGTATTTTGTTTTAATTCACTCAAAACAATGGATGAACAAATACTTTTATAGTTTTCCATGAGGAATCAGAAAGTCAGAGCTCAAATTGGTTGGGAATTGGCCCCAATACATCTGATCGATGCATCGATAAACCCTTGCTATGTTATTCTGTACATAATCAGTTTTATTTCTACTTGCAAGGCTTATTTTTCTCAACACACTAGGTAACACACACTTCTAATAAATCTAACATTGTCTAGTTGAGTGAAATATTCGTGGAAAGACTTTTTTTTTTTTTGTCATGGCTTAAGTATAAAGGAGTGCACAGAAAACCTTGTTCGTCATAGGATCCTCCACATTTGTGCAACCCGATCCCTTTCAAATCCAGCAAAAAAGTCTTAACCCAGAGCGCTCGGACAGTCTGGTATGTGTACATTTCACAGGTTTCGTCCCGACATTCACACGTCAACTCCCACAGCTGGAGATAAACAGAGATCGCCACGCCACAGCTGCTCCCCACATGGCCCCAGGCTGATGGGAGCCTCCGATCACAAAAGGGAGAGAAATGGTGTTTAGGGTCACATTACACACATAAACACACCTGAGCTGAAGCGAGTGGCCTGTGTCTCTGGCTATGTGACTCAAACCCATTTTTTTTTTCCCACTTCCAGTCCCCTTTCCATTCATTATTCAGTCCTGGGAAACAAAAGTTTGGTGGCCTCTTATCAATTACCAGAACTGGAACAGTAGGCCTGCTACTCTGTGAACCAAAAGCAAGCGACATGAGCCTGTCGTGGTAGGGAAAGTCTCACAGTATCGAGCCTGTTCCTACTTACTAAATCACCGGCTTTGTTCCCTTAAACCAGTACTTCTCAAATAGTGGGACGAAGTGTCAGGGGGGCGCGAGAAGCAGGACTTTATAATTGTCTTTATTCATGCTTAACTGATAAACAAGCCTCCGGTCACTAGGTGGCAGCAGTGTTCAAACTAATCAACAGGCTGCCTGTTCTAGCCAACAGAAGTAGCTACAGAGGCCTGTTGTAAACAGAGCAGAGGGGGAAAAAACCACAAGGACACAAGCGCAGGTGTTTTGAAATATATTCAACATCATAGAGGAGAGATAGAGAAATTTAACAGTGAAAAGAAAAGGTGGGTAGAGCAAGTATGACCGAGTTTTATAGCCAAGCTAAGAGATTTTTTTTCCCAGTACAATAATACTACGAGAACTCAGGCGTATTAGCGGAATAATTTAAATATTGGCAGAGTAAAGACGCAATAAAAAGAAAGTCGTTATATTAAAAAGCTTCATTTAGTGATATGTAATGTGAGCAGTATTTACTTATCTGTTAAACCAGTACCAACTATAACCTTACAAGACCATCAGTATTCCGCAATTTGGCGCAGTATGGTGAAAAGTTATCATAAAATTACGACTTTATTCTTGTCCAACTTTACTCTTATTTAAAACCTCAATCAAAAACTCAGAGCCTGGCCCTTGTACTCCACCATAAGCAGGTAACTGGAGTTCGCAGAAAAAGGCCAGGAAGTAGACAAAACCTATCTTTTTTTTTTTATTGTTGATGCAAAATGTTATGCACCTTTCATCTCTTCTCAGCTGACAAGCTGAAATACAAGCAACTTTGCTGCAAATGTTTCCACAATAAATGTTAAGAACTTGTGGAAAACTAAACTGAAGAAGCTGACAAGTAACCAATGCTTACAGTTGTAAACAGTTTTATTGTATTAAGTCTAAAAATGCACATCCCAGTGAATCATTTCCACTTTTTCTCTTTCAAATTGAGTCTTGCGTAAAAGTCACTGATTCATTTCATAAGCTGATTTTGGAAATTATTTTGAGAGTTTTGATAATGTCATACAATGGTTTATACAGATAAATTATTAAATATGAACAGATACCTTTTTCCTCTCCGTGGCTGGTAAATCACAGACTTTATTTGCACAACATTTCAGCTTTAGGTGGAGAGGGGGCTGGGAAAGTGAATCTGTGTGTTTTGAAACATAAGGGGGTCTCGGAGCAGGCAAAGTGGCCCAGCTGGGCAAACTCTTCACCTTAGTTCACATCCTCTCGATGGCTTCATCCCCCCCCTCGTTGCATTTTCAGCCTATGCAAAGTAAAAGGCCTGGACCAATCAAGTACTGCGGTGAAACGTGTGGATTACGGGGTTGCAGTAGCTTCATTTGACGCTGGTGTAACAGCGCTGGGTGAGTTGAGATGTTTTAAAGCTAAACATTTCCAAACGTCCAATTTAATCAAGTGTGACGCCTTGCTAAGGCGCCTTTCGCCTTGAAATCTTTATTTCAAGTTACAAGCAGAATGCATTATTGGCATTTTAATAGAGTTCTACATTACAGATCAACAATGTATATCTCTTAGTCAAGTGGAAAGTGCTTGGTTATATTTTCTCTGTTGTTTTTGACAAATAAAAATAAAGAGTGTGTTGTGCATATCTATTCAAACCCCTGGGTGGAACTTTGTGGAACCACTGTCCTCTACAACTACACCTGCAAGTCTTTTATGAAATGCCTCAAAAGGTTTGAGATGTTTTTGAACAGTTCCCTCTGAACAAAAACATCACCACAGCATGATGCTGCCACCACCATTTTTCACACTGATAAAATTCTCCCACCTGAGCTGCGCATCATTGGAGCTCCTCTGAACTGAACTATGCTGTTCACTGACGTAAAAGCCTAAACAGAGCAGCTTTGTTTACACTGATGTTAAGTTACCCAAAGGGCATTGGCATTTTGCCCATGACATTCAGTATCTTTACAGTTTCATTAAAATCTCACTCAACTTTTTCCAAGTATGAAGTGATGCCATGAATGGCAGGAGGTCTTACACCCACCAGAGAAATGCTTCAGTGATCAACTCACCCAAACAAGGACCAGATCAGAAAATGACAATAAATTAAAACGTATGTTCGATTTCAGCTTTTGATTGTTATGGGATATATTTAACTATGACGAAAAAGAAATGGATGGACTATTTTCTTAAAGTACATTGGCACAAAATAAGAGCAAAAAACCCAAAAAACACAAGGACATGCCATTTATTGATTATGTGACTTCTGGGAAAAATTTGGTTTTCTTTGTTTATTTCAGGGGGAGGGGGTACATGGGTGTGAATAGAAATGGCTCTAAATAATAAATTCGATTTTGATTGATTTGTATATTTATTTTAAAGCCATACTCCCTTTTCCCTTTACTTCACAGTTCGCTTTGGTCCCCTAAATAAAATCCTAATCTGCAAGGCTTTTGCTGAAACTTGACAAAAGCATAAAAAAAAAAAAATCACCTAAATGGTAGAAATACTTTTATTGCTCACTCTCACACACAAACTCCAATCTTTGCTTACTGTTACTGGACTTCAGGTCCCGATGGATGATGGGGACCACGGCCTCCTCGTGCAGATACAGCATCCCTCGTGCGATCTGCACGGCCCAGTTGACCAGGATGTGCGGCGGGATGCGCCTTCCGGTCAGCGCCCGGTTCAGCGTCCCGCCTCGGGCGTACTCCATCACCAGGCACAGGTTGGGCTCCTCCAAGCACACCCCCTCCAGCTTGATGATGTTGGGATGCTGCAGCATGGAAAACAGCTTGGCCTCCTGCTTGACGCTGGCGGCGGTGGCCGTGATGTCCTCATCCGGGTCCTGGCGAGCCGCTTTCACCGCGACCTCCTGATCTTTCCATGTTCCCCGGTAGACTTTGCCAAACCCACCCACGCCAATGATTTCCTCCAGCACCAGTTCACTGAAGGGAATCTGAGTGGGCGAGCTGGGCACTTGCTCCGACACCCCCGCCGACCCGCCGCTTGCGGGAAGACGGTAAATAGCGGGCTGGTACGTGACGTAATTAGAGGGGAAAATCCCGACCCGGTGGTTCAGCTTGCCCGTCCACCATCCTTCGTCCCCGGAGATCGCAGCGTCCTTGGACAGGACCTCGACCACGTCCCCTCTCCTGAGGCTGAGCTCGTCCTCGCCGCTTGCCTCGTAGTCGTACGCGGCGGTCCACAGGGACCGAGTGGGACACAGCGGGGCAGAGTGAGCCCACGACCGGACGGTCGGGCACTCCGTCCAGGCATGTCCCCCGGCCCCACCGCCGCCCGGCCTCCCTTCACCGTTTGGGGAAGCGGCCTGCGAGACATCCATTTCTCGGTGGCCCTAGCGGCACCATAGGGTGCAGAGCTTATAGAACCCCCCCAAAAAAAGAAAAAGAAAAAAACAAAACCTTAAAACTTTAAAATATAACTTTTAAATAAACTCATTATGTCACTTTAGTGAGGTGAATCCCGTCCGCAGCACCCAGGTCAAATCGTGTCCAAAGTCCCGTCAGCCTAACAAGCGCGTATCCACGCCGCCACTCCGGTGGAAGTGTGATGGTCAATGAGCAACCCAGCGAGGCTGCTGGCTAAGATTAGCCGAAATACGGCTTAGCAAACACCACCGCTTCGTGGGCTGACGCCTGAGACTTACTAAAAGTGACCAATACGCCATGAACTGTCTGTATAATATTTGTGAGCAAACTAAGTAACGACGTGATTCCGAAATGCCCAGTGAGAAAACTAAAGTTAGCCTTAAACCGATGGAGCAAAGTTACTAAGTTTCCGCAGGTGCCGCAGGAGGTGCACCTGCGCCGTCCGACCCGCGGAGAAACACGGAGCCTCCCCGGGGCTTGTGTCCCGTCCAAACCCGCAGGTAAATAGCTCGTAGCAGTTGAGTTGCGGAATGTAAAGTTTGCCTGCTGGTTTGTCTACTTTAAGCACAAACTCCGGCTGCATTCCAGACTCCTGGCTAGCGGGTTAGCTTAGCATAGGTCAGCCCGTTGGTTGGTTTGGGAAAAGTTGCTCCTCTTTTAAAACCGTTTCATCCGCGGTCTCTCCTCCGAGCGGGAGGAGAAAACCGGCGAACAAATGAGAAGCGCGTAAAACATCTTAAAAATGTAACTTCTCATTAAGACGCGGACAGAAAAATAATCCCAAAAACTTTAACCAAAACAATCCCTCCCCCGGCCACCGCCGCCGCTGCTGTCGCTTAGCGGAGCGGGTCGCAGCAGTGGCTGGCTGGATCTGAGGACTGCAGCTCTCCGGGCTGGCTCTGCTGGACGGTGATTGGTGGACCGGGTGACACGTGACGGTCGGATTGGAGGGAGGAGGAGCCACTGTAGGAATGTCTGTAGAGAGCGCGCTTTCATGGAAATGATTGGAATAGTCAACCATAAAACCCCCCCATCCACCCGGACATACATGCCCATTGACAATGTTGATATTCAACCATAACCTTATACTGCTGCCCATAAATTTTTATGCATATTTAATGTATTAAAATATATTAAATTTCAACATTTTATGCTTAACTATGGCATCCACATCTACACATACCAAAGCATGCTCACTTGGTATTGTATGGTATGCATTATGTGATTTAACTGAAGGTATGATTTCTCCATTAAAACCGCTTGTGGGGTGAGATTATGGCAAGCTCAATTCTGCATATTGTCAAAATATTTTTACTATCCTAAAATAACAAAAGTCCTAAATCGCCATCCCTTTCTTGACAAAAGCTGTTTTACGCAAGGAAGAAAAAGAAGGGGGAGAAAAAAATCCCTTTTGGCAAAAAAGTATTCTGGCCATTATTTTTGGAAGTTGACAATTGCAAGGCTATTTAAAAAAAAATAAAAATCAATGTTTTTAAATATATATTTTACCAATTCCATAAACATCACCTAAATTAAAACTAAAATCTATTAAATCTCTTTCATAAACATCCAAACCATCACTACCTTTGCATTTAGCAATTGTCAACACTATAGCTAATGATAATTTTACACAGGATGCGGAGGCTGGAGGCAGTGCACCGCCCATGATATTCACCTAGAACTGAAATGTTTATGTTCCTAGTTCTGTTTCACACCGGAAACTCATTAGTGGTACGCCACTTCCGACCTGCATTTTCTACTTAAACAGTAATAGGCTTCAGGGTAAATGCCCATCAAATTCATTTTATGGCTTATTAAAATTGTGCTTTTTAATGAAACAGCGTGGCGCTTTAAACACCGAGTATTTAATTGAGAAAAGGTTTGTTATGGCAAAATAACAATATTAACATTGTTACTCAACATACCGCGATAAGAAATGTATTCTTATGCATGTTATGCGCTGGAGCTTCTGACTGATAAGAACGCCATTTTGACAAGAAACTCGCCTTGGACAAACGTCGACAGGAATGCTGCTCGATTATGTGACGCGTCGTCCTGCCATAGCGCCTCGCATCCCGAGGACTCATAATGGAAACGACGGAGAGGGGAGGAGGAAGAGGAGAAGGGAGGAGGGGGGGCTGGCTGTCAGAGCTGCGCATCTGTAGGATCGGAGGAGAGGTAGGCGTGGAGGGAGGGAGGGGACAGCCGAGCGGGTCAAGATGAGATCCGCGGAAGCAGCGGCGGACAAACGAGAGGACCCCGTCGAGAGAGACCGAGGATGAGAGAGAGGGCTCCCGGAGCACTGCTGCGTCGCTCCAACATGGAGGCGCAGTGACAGCAGCTCACGTTAGAGGAGATCATCTCGTCGTCGCCTTGCAGCATCACCGTCCCCCATCAGCCAGCCGAGCGGACAGGAGGAGACATGGGCTCCCACGTTGTGCAGACCCTGCGTCAGGGAGTGTGGGCATCTCTGACCGGCGGCTGGTACCACGACCCGGACCAGAACAAATTCAACAACTCCTGCCACCTCTATCTGTGGATATTCCTCCTGATGCTCCCCCTGTCTCTGCATCTGGTGAGCGTTTCGCGAGCGGATCGTGGTGTTCAAGGCCGCGGAGGTTGCTGCGAGGTGTGTGTGTAGCAGTGTGTGTGTGTGCAGCAGTGTGTTCATGCGCCCGTTTACTCCGCGTTGGATAAACAACCGACGGATGTGCAGGTACGTGATGTCGCTCGCTGCAGCGCAGAGATTGCGAGCATCGCGGGTGGAGGAAAAAAACAAAAACAAAAAAAAAAACAAAAAACGGGCAATGTCGCACTGTTTTTCCCTGCATGCAACGCATGGCTGCTCCAGGATCTGACAGCAGTGAAAAAACAGTGTCCATGATGATGATGATGATGATGATGATGAGTGCTACACAGGCTCCATCAGTTGTGATTTTTTCAGTGAAAAGCATTTGTCTGTCATTTGCCTTTATTTCCTGATTTCACACATAACAAATATATACAGAACCGTCCAAGAGTGCTGCTCCCCCATGAATTGAAGGTTGACGACATTATATTACTAAAGGATACTAAAGTGTATCACTTGGCTCAATAACATGTAAGATCCAAGCTGCCAGTCTTTTAGAGCAGCGGTCCCCAACCCCCGGGCTGCAGACCGGTACCGGTCCGTGGACCAATTGGTGCCGGGCCGCGCAAAGAAGTTATTAAATATTTCCGTTTTATGTGTTATTTGAGTGTGGAGGATGAGTGTGGATTCTCTTGGTTACGTCTTGCCAACATTGAGCCACAAGCAGCAAAATGAGTCAGAAACGGATCAGATGTCTTTGGAGAGTTTCTTTGGATTTATCCCACAGTCCTAGCTGCTCTGCACGATATGGTCACTGACTCCTCAATGAGGCAGCGAAGCTTCAAACTGCTTCGCCACATTGAGCCCAAGCAGCTCCCTGTGCATTAGCAACACTTTGGTATCATTGTCTCTCATCACTCCCAGATGGGAGAAACGAGCTCTGGGCTCCCATTACTCGTTATCCTGACTTAAAATTTTCACGAAAGTAAAATTTTCATTTTTGTGGCGGATCTGTATCTTATTTTGAACGGATATGTAAACGTTACCATAGCGACCGGAGTCAGAGGAGTGGTCGAGATGAGAGAAGAGGAGTGGAGCTTGTGAGTTTCAGGTCCGGTTCACACGATTTAAGGATTGTCGGCCAATTTTCCAAACCTCTGTGACCAAACAGAGCCGGTAAAAGTCTCAACAGGTTCGGTCGGTTCGTGTGTCCAGCCACACGGCAGGAGCAACACACCACAAGAACCGATTCCACTCATGAACATCCCGATTCCACAAGAAAATCCAGTGAAACCCCCAACATATAATACGTGAAATTAGAATATCAAACTTATTACACATATTATGTTTAATAATATGACATACAAGTTACAAGTTTCACTTTCTGACATGAGAAATAAAATGTCAACAAAATATGATGCTGTTCAAAATTTTCAGGTGTATGTAAATGTAAGTGTGCCTAAAATTAGCTGAATTTATTTGCAAACAGAATTTGAACACACCTGAAATATCAGACCCTACGATGACAAAATGTTTCTTTGAACCTTCTTAAAAGATACTCTTCATTTGTGGCAGTTGATTTGACTAGCTTTGCTCAAGCTACGATCCTGACGTGCAATCGGAATCGTAGCTTGAGCAAAACGAACAAAATCAGAGTCATTCCTTTAAAGATTTGCTTCAGAGTGCTGCATCCAGTGAAGCCTTTGCTGTGAAGAGTGTTGCACATACTCAACCTGCGATAGGGATTGCAATTTGATAAATCGTGCAGCTCTTCACCAATTACTCACTTCTTCTTCCTCTCCTTCCTCTTCTTCAATAAAGGGCGGATTTATCGAGTGTACGGCTAAAAGTTGCCCCGCCAGCAGATTCATCTGAACCGTGAATCTGCGAACGGGTTGTTACTTTAAAACCTATCTTTGATTTAAACTTCACTTCAACAGTGTACCCCTGATCTGTCTGCGACCCTTGGGCTTCGTGAGGTTGTTTGTCCTGGCAGGCATTCGCAGAACTGTTGGATTTAGACTGAGATTAAATCACACAGAATCGGTCAGATTTTATTGATGAGGGTAAAAGGTTTCTGAATCCCAGTGCACAGCACATGCACTTCTTTCTGGCCTATCGCATGAAATGCCAATCAAATACACTGATGTTCGTGGTTATAAAATACATGTGTGCCTGCCAGAAGTCTTTTTAAGTAAAGCGTGACTCATCTATTCAGATGTTTTTTTTTTTGTTTTTTTTTGTCCTCAGTTTTCAACCTCCGTGAGAGAAATAATTCATACCCATACCCATATTTATCACATCCTGATCGTCACAGCACAAACTTCACGTCCTAAAGATCTCCTTGCGTTCTCTTGCAGGCCCTGCCTCCTACCACCATGGCCCTGAGCATCTACTGCACCTCCATCACCGTCTTCTTCGTCCTCATCAAGCTGGCCAACCACCGGCTGCACCTGATGTTCGACGAGGGCGAGGCGGTGATCCGCAGCAGCCTCTCGGACCTCAGCAAGGCCCAGGAGAAGAAGAGCAACGCCTCGGACTCCTGCCAGCCGGCGAGCATCAGGTATGAGCGGGGAGCTCAGTGGGAAGGCGTAGAAAAGCACAAGATTTCTGTTCGGTGATCCTCTGTGGTTGAAGCTGCAGGTCTGCCCGGATGATCCATGTGGAACCTACAGCAGCAAAAATATACATTTAGCCTTTAATTCTCAGTTTGCATTTATTTATTTATTTATTTATTTTTCCTCAGCTCTGTCCGTCTTTCAAATCAAATTGGCTTCATGATCGAGTGTTAAGAATACACACTGCCTCACTTTGACTCAAGAGCCTCAGCGTAGCTTTGGCGAATGTATGAACTAATTTCAGTGATTTTCGGTCAGCCTGTCTTGCTGAGACGTGCGTTTTCTGAGCAGAGCCTTATAAAAGGAAACCCATCACTTCTTCTTCTTCTTCTGCATGATGCATTCAGTTGAGATGAAACAGGACAAGACGCAAATAGCTTCAGCCTCAGCATTGATTTGTTCGTTTTAGCCTTCGCGTGATTTTCTCTCAAAGTGAAGCAGTGATTTATGAACTTCCACCTGAATCCTCCTCGCTGTCTCACTTCTCCCCGGTTTCCCCGAGCAGAAAGAGCAGCACGCTCCCCGACAGCGTCGCCATGACAACTCTGGCCCGCAAACGTCCCAGCCCGGTGATCCAGGTGACGCTGAAGCAGACGGAGACCGACCCGGGACTGATCGGGGTGGTAAGATGGGCCGCACGTGGATGTTGTCACCGGCGTGTCGACCTTTTTTTTTTAATTTTATTTTACAACCTTGACTTGTTGTTTGTGAACTGTTCTCCATACAGGACTGCTCAAAGTCAGACGAGAGGAAATCTTCAGAAGGTCGCGGCCATCTTTCTTTAGGTTTGAACACACAGATCTGCAACACTCACAGGAGTTGAAGTCAAACATAAAATATACTGTGGTGAATTTTTTTGGAGCCCCCGGTGTGGAAAATAATGTGGCAAATCTTAATTAGCAATAATTCAGTCAAATTTTTGTGGATTTTGACTATCGAAATCCACAAAAAGAATTAACCTCCTCACCCCCACATCATCATAAACGTCCCCAACTTTGCTTCAAAGTGTGCATGGCATGCTATCCTGCCTTTCTCCCTCTTGCCTAACGCGCTGGGTGGCTCCACAGACGACGCGGCTTCACAACTTCCTTTTCTGCAAAAGGCATCACGGTCGTAAATTGTCCTCAGACAAACACAGACATGCTGCCCACTTGTCCTGCCACCCGGCCCAGCTGACTGCTTCCAGTAAATTTATGACCTAATGCACCGGCAATTAGACAGAGCCCAGTCAGCTGGTTGAGAAAAACTCTGGCTCTGGCGCATTGCATCAGACGGCCCACGTGTTTGACGAAAATGTTTTGTTTCTGCTACCAGCATCATTCGTCTTACCTTCAAATCTGTTTTTCGTGGAAGATTTGTGTGTCTGGGAAGTACTGCTTTACCCGAGGACGGGTTTATAAAGGCCACAATAAAAAAGAAAAAGTCAGTGCATGGAAAGGAGTAGAGCGGAAAACCCACTTGATGAAGTCTTTTGGTGGATAAACACCGAATTAGGTGCTCATTGGTTTTATCCCAGAATAACTTATTGTGGCTTTGGAACTGAAGGACATCTGGTGGGTTGTATGTGCAAATTAAATCTACACCAAGTTTTCAGCTTAATCATAGTGAGCGGGCCTGATACTTTAAAGGAGCCCAGTTCGAAAGAACTGATTGTAGTTTTTCTGAAATCAAATTTAAAAGAAAATGCTTGAGCTGCACCAAAACTTCAGCTGTGGATCAAAAACTGAAAAATCGGATCTTTTTGTTTGTCCACTGAACACACCGTGTGTGTGTGTCCACTGAACACTTACTGACAGCAACACTCTTTAAAGTAGAAGTTGGCTTGAAGTGAGGGAGGAAAAAAAAAAATTTAGTTATGATTTTGCTCTTAAAGAAGGACAGAATATGCTTTTGTATGCTCTGTTATTTTTGGGTGACTTTTTGACAAATTTCTGTCTTATCTTGGCAGTTTAATCTTCAATCCATCTTGAAAGTAAAAAAAATAAAAGAGTTTTTGTTGTCTTTTTGTAGCTCTTAAAGATAAATCAGAGCCTCACGACAATTATGTGAATAATTGTAGGATTACAGGGTGCTGCTCAGGCTTAAGTGGGGTTTGTTTTGTGTTCAGGCCGTGGCGACGCTGCTGCGGCGGAGCAAGCCGCGAGGGAAGACCCTCGGTCGGATGCTGAGCTGTCCCCCGACGATTTCTCCAGCCCCAATCCGGACCAGGACGCCCCGCTGCTGCAGGCCCAGCAGAGGTCCCCGTCACGATCCGCGAGGGAGGAAGCGGAGCCGACCGAAAACGGAGCGGCCGCGGAAGAAGGAGGGGGCGTTCAGAAGTCTTCGACGGGAAGTCGGTCAGGAGAGGAAACGACTCCGGAGAGAAACTTAAAGCAGGAGAGCAGGGAGCAAAGGGAGGATGACAAAGCTGCAGACAGGGAGGCGGTGGATGAAGGTTTGCCGCCTTCAAAGGGAAGTGAAGATGAGAGCGAGGAAGGCAGCGAGGGCCTGAAAGAGAACTCGGACGCCAACAACAACTCACTGGGGACTCCGAAGGATGACCAGGGCGAGTCCTTAGACACCGCAGAGTCTCCTCCACAGGTGAGCTCTGCATGTTGTCATGTTAAGGATTTTTGATGTATGGGAGGGAAGAAAAAAAAACCCTCATTATTCACTCAGCTGTTTCCCCTGCTTTCCTGTTCTGCTCTCTAGGCTGAGCTAGAAGAGGAGGAGGCGTACTGTTCCGATGAGATCGAGGTGGTTCTGGTTGATAACTCCAGCCCCGGTCCCGGGTCGGCCCAGCTGGATGACAGCGACACGGTGAAGATCATCATCACCATGAGCTGCGACCCCCAGATGGCCGCTCAGCTGGAGGAGAGCGTCAAGCAGAGCCTGCGGGAGAACGCTCAGGTACGACGCAGGCAGCGCCGTCGCCTAGCAACAAGAAGAGCCCGGGTTCGAATCCCGGCATGTCCGTCCCCCGCATGCATCGGTTCTCTCTATAAGGCTTTCGATGTTGCAGACTGTACAACATGTTGGTGTTTTACCATTTTTTACCATAAATTTTGTGGATTTTTTTTTTCTTTTTTTACAGTGTGGCGATTCCACCTTCCTGTTAGTTTCTCCGTTATTTTATGTAGTTACTGCACCAGGCAAATCTCTAAGTCTTGCATTTAATGAAGTATGTGAGAGAACTTATCACTGAATTGATCATTGCATCTTTTCAATACTGAGCCATGAGATGATATTTGAAAGCACCTGAATATGACTCAACGTAAATGATACACCTGGCCAGACGAAAACCAGAATATCACAAAATTTTAATGCACTTTGGTATGACAGAGTATTAGAACCAGGTTAAGAAAGATAATATATATAAATAAAATTACCAGAATAAAGTCATAGTAACGTGAGACTTAATTTTTTGTGACATTGTGGGTTTATTCTCATAATTTTGTGACATTGTTCTCAAGCACCTGTGTATAAATGTGCGTTTGTGGAGTGCGAATGATCAAAATGATTGCATAAGTTCAGTTTGCGCTACACATGTCCCTGTTTGTGCCCTGCAAGGCTCAAAAGGATGCAGGTGAATGTCACATCAAGATCCCTGTCATCACCTTCGACTCCCCCGAGGAGGAGAAGGAGGAAGAGGAGGCGACGGGCTCGGAGGACGAGCCCACACCCAGACAGCCGCAGCAGGTCACAAGCCAAAGCGAAGAGTTTCACCTATGCAGAGAGACGATGAGTTCGGAGTCCAACACGCTGGAGTGCCCGGACCTGGAGCAGGAGCAGGGCGGGCTGCTGATGAACGAAGACGGCACGCCCAGCCCGCAGCTGACCAACGACAACAGCTCGTCTGGCATCGACGTCCGCTCCCACCTAGACGACACGGACCCTCTGGAGCCGATCGCCGACTCACAGGGGTTCCTGCGTCTGCCTGCGATGGTGGGCCGCTACGGGCCGGGAGGAAGGACCCACATCCGAGGTCTGAGCATGGACAGCGGGAAAGACGCCGTCCTCCTTTCGGACCGCTCACAAAACACAGTATGTGAAATGAAATGAACTCTACTGTCTGCGCCATCCATCTGCGAAATACACTCAAACCTGCTTTGCCTTTCACTAGACCACGATGACCAGCTCCAAATCCGACCTGGAGGCAAAGGAAGGCCAGATTCCCAATGAGTCCAACTTCTTGGAGTTTGTTTCCTTGCTAGGTTCCCTCAGTATGAGAGGAGGGAGCGCACAGGAAGAGGAGGAGAAGAAGAGCAAACAGAAAGTGGACCCTGAAGAAGAAGAAGAAAAAGAAGGTTAAACCATCAAAACAAAGACAGAGCTTGCATGCGGAAAAGAAACGCAAAATAACAAAAGCAGGTATCTCCTTCCCTCCTGTGTTCAGAGAATCGGAGTGCAGTTCTAGGGCCGGATCCAGCAGGAACAGACACCAGCGCTGAGAACAAATCAGAGCGACCCAAACCACCCACCAGTCTCCCAACGAATCCCCCACCAGCTATAAAACCCACGCACATCCCCATCGTCTCTCCTGACAGGTAGGCGTGCTCTTGAAGTTAGCAAAAAACAGCAGTCAGATTCACACAAAGAGCTTTGTTTTTCCTCTCGCAGTCCGCAAACAGACAGAGAGAAGGATCCAGACTACGACTCCCTCCCATCTCAAACCTCCCAGTCCGAGAGCTCCATGCTGCAGGTCATCTGCAGACCTGAAGCCACCAATAAAGAAGAGGCCTACACATTCCACACTGTGCACAGTAAGAGCCGGAGAGTGTTCATCTGTAAAACTGACATCCGTGCATTCAGTGAGTTTTACATCTAATTGCCGACACCAGAAAGCAAACGGATTAAATAGCAATTTTAAACTTGTTCAGCCGAATGACTCACCGGTGATCTCACATCCGGACAGGGAGACGTCCGGACGATCTGAACGTGTCTGTGTTTGTGTGATCAGGAGACAGACCTCGAAAGCTGTACGCAGAGAGAGCCCTCAACCTGCCGCTGGGAGCAGAGCTCATTACAGGAAACATGTGGTACGTAGGCCGCTGATTCCCCTCCATGCACCGAGCTCTCCTCACCGCTTTCCCCTTTGATCGCGCAAGTTTCCCCCGTCGTTGTGACGCATTTCCACCTGCATGTTCTCGAACGCTTCCACCTGGTTTTCCCGAAGTCATCTTGCGATGTTTAGCTTTTCATTTTTTCCAACCTTCTACAACTCGCAGTATTCGTACCATTCAAACTTTGTTGTGCCGCAGCCACGAAATTCAATGTATTCAATTTGGATTTTACCTGATGGACCAACATTGTGCATTTTTCGTATATTGTCCGATATTGTTGCCTGTTGCTGTGTTCAAAATGGCTGAGGCTTAGATGTCATTTTTAAAGTCTTGCTGATGGATAAATCATTTACTTCAGGTCTGGACTTAGTTCTCAGCCATTGGGATGTAATCCTTTTGTTGCCCACAGAACCATGTCTTTATTCTTTTTTTATTTTTTTAAATCAAATAAAGGCAAAAAATTATGCTTTTTAATCTGCTCAACAATAAACTAAACAGAATATTTCACTGAAACAAAAAAAAGATACATTTAAAAGTTAAAAAAAAAAAAAAAAAAATGAAAAGAGTCTTCATGGTGACATCCAGTGTTTGGCTTGTGGCCCAAAAGTTTTGTCCTGGCCTCCCGTGATCTGAGCACTTTCCTCCACGTGTCCGCCGCATGGCTCTCTGTAACAGCCTTTACATGTTACCATGGTTACAGTGTGGTCTGTGTGTTCCTCAGCGACCTGCTGTCGACTTCGTCCAACTCGGAGTGTCAGGACGCCGCAGCGGGCGCTCACTCCGACTGCCCCTTCCAGCGACGCATCATTCCCGCTCACAGGCTGCGGCCACGGAGGACGCACCCGGAGATCTTTCCGGTCTTCATCTTCTTCTTCTTCAGTCACTAACTGAAACTATAGGAAAATAAAAAGTATCTAACAGTCCTATTGCTCTTCCTTTTTTGTGTGGCAGGAGGAAGACTCCTTGGATGAATCTTCGGAGACGTCCACGCAGGAAAAGCCGACCAGAAAGGTTTATTACAAACTCCAGCTGTTCCCCGGGAAATGGGTGAGCGTTCTGTACGATCGTCTGACCCTGCTCGCGCTTTTGGACAGGTAACTCCCAAAGCAAAACACACGCTTTGAACACAACACGACTTCGACTCTACAGGCGACAGTGTTTGTGCTTTAATTTGTTTTGGTCAGTTGTGACAATCGGCGCCACTGCTGTGACCCGTCCCTCTTCCTTTCCATGTGCTGTTTTCTGAAAGAAACCAGGATTTTCTGGAGAACGTCGCAGCGGTCTTCATGGCCTTCCTGGTTTCCTTTTTGGGTTTCGTGCTTCTCAACCACGGATGCTTCAAGGACTTCTGGGTCTTCCAGTTCTGCCTGGTCATCGCTAGCTGCCAGTACTCCTTGCTGAAGGTAAAACCGGACTGTATGGTGGAGGTGTGTCAACCTACGGAGCAGGACTGTGATTATACTCCATGTGCAATATTGCATCGGAGTTTTAATAATGCATTTTAAATGTACTTTATTCAGGATCGAATGATTGCACCATAAGCAAACTGAGGGATTTTTAAAAGCAAAAATTGTCTGAATTATTAGTACATTCTTTCTCATTGAAATTAATTCAATCAGACTTGGAAATATTATTCAGCAAACCTCCAATACAATTTGTCAAGGTTTTATAGGGGGGTGGAGAGGTTTGTTGTTTGTTTTTGGGGCCAACATTTTGTTTTAGATAGATGTTTACCATTCCGCATGTCTTGATATCACTTGTGGGATACCACAGGGGTCAGCTTTGAGAACTGATTTATTTGTTTTGTGTGATTGTTCTTCCAGAGCGTCCAGCCAGATGCTGCGTCACCAACACATGTGAGTCTGTTGTTTCTTTCCGAAATATTATACAAAACAAAACAAAAAAAAAAAAAGAGAGAAGAGGATAAAACCCTAGAAACACGTGAACATGTCGCTCTCTCAGTTGACTTCTTCTGTCTTAGATATTTGACACCACGATAAAAAAATAAATCTATTTCAAGGTACTGAATTTATATTTACCGAAGACGACCTCTTTCTGGCTTCAGATCCTGTTTCTGTCAAAGCAAATATGAAAAACAAGGCCTTAACAACGAGTAAACATCCTTCCTGTTTGATATGTGTCACTGTGTGTTTGCTTGTAATGCCTTCTGGGGACCGTTCTCCTGACACATACTACGTTGTGAGGACCCACTGCTCCTTGTGGGGAAGCCTGGTCCCCACAAGGGGACACGCTGTTTTGGGTCAGGGGTCAGATTTGGTTTGGGTTAGGACAAGGGTAAGGTTTAGGCTGTAGAAATGAATGGAAGTCAATGGAAAACCCCCACAAATATAGCCACAGAAACATGCGTGTGTGTGTGTGTGTGTGTGTGCGTGTGTGTGTGTGTGTTCAGGGTCACAACCAGCTGGTGGCCTACAGTCGAGCAGCCTACTTCTGTATTTTCTGCGCTCTGATTTGGCTGCTGGAGCAGCTGCTGAGGAGGAAGGACCTGCCGGTCTCCACTCTGTACGGAGTCACCATCATCTGCTACGATGTGCTGAGCTTCGTTCGGGACGTTCTAGTTGGTAAGTGCACTGTAGTTTTATTTGCTTCTCCGTGCTGTCAAACTCATTTCCTATTTTAAAAAAAAAGGAAGGGTTTCATTTCTGGGAATTACTAATAAATGTTTGTTTTGTGCGTGAACCAGGTTTCACCTACTGCTTCCCGTTCGCCTTCCTGGTGGGCCTTTTCCCCCAGATCAACACCTTTACCATTTACCTGCTGGAGCAGATCGACATGCACTTCTTTGGAGGAACGGGTCAGTAGTGGCGATGGATGAACGTCTCAGAGTTGACCTTTAAAGCATTTCTCTCATCGTGTTTGGCCACAGTCTGTTGTATGTTGAAGATATTACGCCACAAATCCCGGCGGCATCAAATTAATCGAACCTATGAGAGTGTGGGTTGGTCAGATTTATCCCTACAGTGACCTCGTATCATCCTCAGATTATAATTCTCATGTCAATAATCCCAGATTCATGCAGAAAAACCCCTTTATGTAACAATAGATGAAGCTAGAGCAACTACTACTGCCACTTGGTGCTCACCGCCCAGCATCTTTACTTTACACAATGCTAATATTTAAGGAGGGCGATGAATGATTACGTTGTTTATAGAGCAGAGGTGAATACAATCCTCTCAGCTCAAAGTACAAAAATATTTTTAAAAGCATCAAGAAGAAAAAGACGCCATGAACATGCACGCTTTGGCAAGTGTTAAGTCCACATTGTTTATGCGTTAGCATGGAGGCTAGCCTCAAATCAGGGTTTAATATGGGTCATCACCAAGTGTGCATGTGGGTTTGAAGTAGGTCAAAGACTATGTGGGTCAAACAAGTAAATGCGTTGCTCTCTGCTCCCTGTTGCCCATTGCTCATCTTTGTATGAGGAACGACTGCATCGTGTTTGAAAATCACAAAGAAAATTAAGACGAAATATTACCTGACAGGTGTCGACCTGCTTGTTTCCTCGGCTGTTGCTTTTAGCGGCCGCTGCGTGTTTTTCACCACATTCTCCATGTCGTTTGTGTGCCTCAGCCGCCACGAGTCTCATCTCCGCGATCTACAGCATCCTCCGCAGTCTGGTCGCTCTGTCTCTGCTGTACGGCTTCTGCTTCGGAGCGCTCAAGGTAAGTCGTTTAAACAGCCGGTATTACATAAAATCGACCTTTTTTGGTCATGTCACAATGTTATTCCATCATCAAAAACATACAAGGAGAGTTGCTCGATTCTTTCATGCATGTTTAAGAAATCCTTTAATCTCGCGTGGCGACCAGTCAGCTGTGCAAGACGCCTGGTTGGAACTAGAACCGGAGATGCGGTTTCCAAGCTCCCGAGCGTTCTGTTCAACTCCTTCAGACTAGCCATCGGCAATTAGCAAACACTAATAACTGAGCTCATTGTAGGAGCTACTTCTCAAAGACACACTGGCAAAAACTGCATGTTTTCCTTAAATATTAAATTTAATCTGAGTTAAGGGTCTTTAAGTCAGTAGACGGGCGACATGTGCTCCAAACCGGATTGCAACTAGAGGGCAAAACATATCAGTTGTTGAAAAAGATCTGGAATAAAGACAGTTGTGTGTGTGTATTCGTGTGTGTCCTCAGGAGCCATGGGACGAACAACACACCCCGGCCCTGTTCTCTGGTTTCTGTGGCCTTTTGGTTGTGTTTTCCTATCACCTCAGCCGGCAGAGCAGCGATCCCTCTGTGCTGCTGTGAGTATCTGTGTGTGTGTGTGTGTGTGTGTGTGTGCTTGGCTGGTTTTAACTAGAAGCGTCACAATACAGAAGGATGAATACATTTGCATTTTATTCCTGTATCATTTATTATTTTCCTATTTTTGTGCTACTTTGCAAGTACGCCAAAAGCCTTTGGTCGTAGTGTGACTAAACGGGATGGAGTTCTACGGGAGTGAGCGCTCTTGTTTTTTTATTTTCAGATCGCTCATCAAGTCCAAACTAATGCCCGCGCTTGTGGAGAGTGAAGAGGAGGAGGAGGAAAACGCAGACATCAAAGACCCGTTGCCCGAGAAGCTGCAGAGCTCCATGGTAACCACGGAGCAACGTGTGGTGGTTTTGGGTATTTTGGGTTTATCACCCGGCCACTGGACCCACTGACACACTAATCCAACGGTACCGGCTCACAGTAGCCACAATCAGACAACCGGTGCACATAATCCCAGAAAAGCAGCGTTTGCAGCTGATTCGCGGAGGTGATTATTGCACCTCTCCAATCGACAATTATGGCGTTAGCAGGGATTGGGAAGCACTTCACTTTCTGAGCGCTGAGAAACGGGAAGCTAATCACAAACAGACAGAAATAATCCCACTGTTTGAGCGTGAAATATTCTAGAGGATTATGTGTAATTGGAGCCTCATTTTTTATCTTTTAAATCCACAGAAGGAGATTCTGTTATCGGATTTGGTGGTTTGCTCCGTCGCCTACATCCTCACCTTCGCCATCACGGCGAGCACCGTCTTCCTCTCTCTGAAGGTCAGCTTCGCGCTTGTTTTGTGCTTTAATATTTCATTATTCTGCATATTTTTTTTTTTTTTTGTCACCCTTCCTGACGAGGTTTCCTCTCCTCCAACCGGCTCGCAGCCCTTCGTGACCATCGTGCTGTATGCTCTGGCGGGGACGGTGGGCTTTGTGACCCACTACCTGATTCCTCAGCTGCGGAAGCACCACCCCTGGTTGTGGATCTCTCATCCGGTTCTGAAGACCAAAGAGTACTACCAGTTTGAGCCCAGAGGTTTGCCTCGTTTCGGGCTTTGAATTAATTTACTCAAACTCTTTCAATTTCCAGGGTGGAATGGTCATAATTCACTTTTCGGTGTTTTGAGTTGTGTTTTAAAACACCGAAAAGTGTTTTTTATGCACAGTTTTTGATGTGGACGTGGATTTTTTATTCACACAGGGTGAAAATCATTCATAGAGGTTGAAGTTTTTAACTTTTTACAACCAGTATTTTCACTATATTTGGTTAAAAGTCTCTTAGGAAATTGGAGAATGACTTTTTTCTGATGAAAAACAAACAAAAAAAAACAATCCAAAGTTCAGCTTTTAATAAAAAAACAACAGCAAAAAAAAAAATCAATGAAGTTGTTTGTTGTATCATCATAACGCAGTGAAAAAAATTGAGCACTTCAAATCAAAAATAGCATTTAAAACATCTGATTGGAAAGTGAACCGCATAAACACGGCTGCAAAACATTTAGCATATTTTTGCGAATATTTCTCGTCCTCAGACGCTCTGAGCTCCCGCGAAAATTGTCTCCCTGCTCCTGTTTCAGAGGACGCCGTGCTCATGTGGTTCGAGCGTCTGTACGTGTGGCTGCTGTGCTTCGAGAAGTACCTGGTCTACCCCGCCATCGTGCTGAGCGCCCTCACCAACGACGGCTTCGCCCTCAGCCACCGCAAGAAGCTGGGAATCCAGTGAGCGGACGAAAACAAACTCGCTCCACCCTCGTCGAGCCGGGCTCGCCTGACTTCTCTCGTCTGTCGCCGCTTTTGCAGCTGCGACGTCCTCCTGACGACGGTCGCCGGGCTGAAGCTCCTGCGCTCCTCCTTCTGCGACCCCAGCTTCCAGTTCCTCACGCTTCTCTTCACGCTCGTGTTTTTCCACTTCGACTGTCCGCATGCCTCCGAGAGTTTCCTGCTGGACTTCTTCGTCATGTCGATTGTCTTCCACAAGGTAATGTGCCACGCTTGCCAGGGCGACCTCCGACCTCCTACCTTGTTTAAAAAGTTCACAAACAGAAACATTTGGCTTGTGCAAAGCCTCTATAACAACAGGTGTCAAACTCGAGGCCCAGGGGCCGAATCTGGCCCGCCACAGTTCTTTATGTGGCTCTCTAGAATCCAAACTACATCAAAAAGTCCTTCCGGTTTTTCCACAAATCTGCAAAATTTGCACAAAACCAACAAATCTGCTCATTTTTTCTGACTTAATGCAAATTTTCTTAAGTTATAGTCCTTAACTGAAATGGCGAGTAATAAAAAGTCACATTTAACCTCATGCATTAGTGTAAAAGTGTTCCTTGCAAACAAATTGGCACTATTGAATCTGTAGTTTTGAATCCTGGAGGAACAGCTATTTATCGATATTTTAGCAGTTTATCTGGTTTTGTCGGTTGATTCAATTGAACCTTTAAGAACGTTCAGATTTTTGACATGCCCCAAAAATGAAACTGAGTCTGACAGCCCTGCTTCGTAGCGTCCCGTCGCAGGGCTGTGACTTTCCTCCTGACGCGAGGCTTTACTGTCGACCCTTAAAAAAAACTACCGTCTCTGGTGAGTTCACACTGGGGGTCAGACTGCTCATCGCGCTCTAAATCCAGTTTGCTGATATCCCTGCAGCTCAGGAGAAGCTTATCCAACATCACAGCAGAGGATCATCCCCGCCGGTGCAGCCTTGCTGGTAGAAAACCCTGCTAGAAAACGTGCCAGAAACTTACTTTGTAGCTGAACGGGTTTTTGGATATAGTTCGGGTTTTGCACAAGGAGAGAAATTTTGAACTTAACGTCAAACTGACTGTGTGTTTCTGTTTTGTTTCTTTTTTTCCTTTTTCCTGTGCAGATGCGTGAGCTGCTGCTAAAGCTCCACTTCATCCTGGTTTACATCGCTCCCTGGCAGATCGCCTGGGGCAGCGCCTTCCATGCCTTCGCTCAGCCTTTCGCCGTGCCTCGTATCCTTCCCTAAGCGCTGCGCCGTCGCAGTTTTGTTTCCGTTTTAGCTTTTGTTTAGTTGCGTTTAAATGTTCCAGTCAGATGGTCAAATAAATTGTGTCAAGAAACCGAGATGGGATGTCCACCTCTGAAAGAGTCACTGATGGACTCCTGGAGTATTTTAGTGAACCTGCCACTTGTAGGAAAGCTCTCCGCTGTTTTATGTTTTTGTGGATATCAAAGCTCCAGAAACTCTTTCCAGGTGAATCATCTGTTTTGAGTCGCTGTTTGAGCTCTGTTGGCCTACTTCATGTTGTCAGACAGGTTTCAATTTAACGATTTTCTTATTTTACAAAAGAAGAATGGAAATATCCTTCAGCATCCCACAATGGGGAAATTTCTGTGCAACAGCAGCAAAGTGCACATTCACACAAAGTCAGATATACCTGCAGTAAACCAAATGCTACCGTGAATACTCTGTAGTTATAATAGAGCGTTCTCCAGTCCAAAGAAACTGAGTTGGTTCATTACAAATCGTTCAAAACGTGAGTATTTGAGCATTGCAAGTACACACTAGTCATAATGAGTGGCTTATGAAATTGCAACCAAAATTGTGCTTTGTTGCAATTAACCGTGTGTCTGAAAAGTGACAACTCTATTCACTTTGTGTAGAAACATTTCCATTTGAAAAAAAAGCCCAAAACAGGCCTCAAAGGAAGCAAATGCTTTTTTTGTTGTTGTTTGTTTTTCATCACAGTTCTGTCGCTTCCATCTTTTGCTTCCCTTCACTTCGTCCCGTCCAGACTCAGCCATGTTGCTGCTGCAGACTCTGCTCACCACCATCTTCTACACGCCTCTGGCGCCCTTCCTCGGCAGCGCCATCTTCATCACGTCTTACCCGCGGCCCGTCAAGTTCTGGGAGCGAAACTACAAGTGAGGCCTTCGCCGCCTGCCGCCCGCACGGCCAAACCGAAAGACACAGCGCAGCCTCAGGATTTCAGAATAAAGCCGTCGGCTTTCTTGATTTATTCACTGTAATGTTTAAGCATTCGCGAACAGAGCGAGTTTATCCAATAGGAAAGTTGGTAACAGGAAAAAAAAAACAACAACAACAAAAAAAAAGCACCTTCTGCCTCCTCCTAAAGCTGAGCAAGCCACCGACATGCAGCAAATCTCCCCACTCTGTCTCCTCTCACTTATTTATGAGCATTTCCACAAGAGACATCTAAAAATACTCTGGCGGCTTTGTAGTGCAGTCTCTCTCAGAGGCTATTTTTAGAGCCAGAATGAAATCCTGGGTGCTGCAGATCACTGGCAGCCTCAGCTCAGCAGGGGTCTGATGAGAAAGTCGTCAGTCGTACGCGGCTCTGGGGAAGGATGAAGACTGTTCAGTTCGCTCCGCTCGAAAATCCGACTTTCACCTGGTGTCACGAAGCAAACGTTTAGGCTTTCATGTGAAATTGTTGCATGATTGTAAAGGCGGGGCAGGAAACAGATTTCGGAGGTTTTTGTAAATAGAAATCTGGAAAAGTTTGTAGAGCCATTCTGAACAGATTCCTGTTGCACAATATCTTTGTGGCGAGGCGACAAAATTGGCTAACGATCCTGCTTCGTCTCCTGTTCCTGTCAGCACAAAGCGCATCGACAACTCCAACAGCAGGCTGGTGTCCCAGGTGGACAAGGAGACAGGTCAGGCCGCCGTAGTTCTTCACGTCTCTGTCCCCAGTTAAACCCTGTCAGAACATGTCACATTTTCTCTCCGTTGGCCCCTTCAGGTTGCGACGACAACAACCTGAACTCGATTTTTTACGAGTACCTGACTCGCTCGCTGCAGCACTCGCTGTGCGGGGACCTCATGCTGGGCCGGTGGGGCAACTACAGCGCCGGAGACTGCTTCATCCTGGCCTCTGACTACCTCAACGCCCTCGTCCACCTCATCGAGATCGGCAACGGCCTCGTCACCTTCCAGCTCAGGGGGCTGGAGTTCAGAGGTACAGCTGGACGGTCCGCTCTTCACTCGGTCCCTCCAGAAACTGGCGGAGAACCTGCTGGAGCTGCCCATGTCCACCGGTGGACTGTTATTTAGTCCGTTCTCCTTTGCGAAACCAAGTTGTGCTGTTTTATTGAAGAATGTCAGAATATTTTGAAACACCTGGATATCGTTTTCTTTACAATCATGCACTATTTATTTACTATCAAATAAATTCCACATAAAATACTCTTAAAGGGGCGGCATTACGTATTTTCCGGGGACATAGTCCCATATCACAGCACAATGAAGTAACTATGTTGCCTCCATTTGCTATAAAAATGGTTTGTCTGTAGTCACACATAATGGAAAACAAATTTGACTTTGTTATTTGGCGCCTTAAAATTGGGCCTCTGTCTCTTTAAGAAGCTCCTGCTCTTTACAACACTCCCCATTCATCATCACAACAATGTTTCTCTGTTACATTTACAGAGGAGATGGACTGAAAAAGTGCTGGCTATAAAAAAAAAAAAAAAAAAAATCTGCCAGTGGAACAAGACGTTTTCAAACGTCTTGTTCCACTGGCAGATTAAATACTTTTTCATCAAAATTAAGGTTTTATTAACTTAAAACAAGCTCCTTTATTGTGATGTAAAGTTGCTTGTAAATGAATTTTGTCTTTTTTAAAGACTCAGCCAGTCGGGGAACTTCTAGTTGAATTAGACTTCAATGAATTTGAAAGGGTTAATAATCAGCCTGTGTGTGTGTGTGTGCGTGTGCGTGCGTGTGTGTGTGTGTGTGGTCGTCTCAGGCACCTACTGTCAGCAGAGGGAGGTGGAGGCCATCACCGAAGGCGTGGAGGAGGACGACGGGTGCTGCTGCTGCGAGCCGGGCCACCTGCCTCACACGCTGTCCTGCAACGCCGCCTTCAACCTGCGCTGGCTGGCCTGGGAGGTGACGGCCACCAAGTACCTGCTGGAGGGCTACAGCATCAGCGAGAACAACGCCGCCACCATGCTGCAGGTGTACGACCTCCGAAAGCTGCTCATCACCTACTACCTGAAAGTACGTTTTGCTCTCCAGCCCGAAAGCCCCCGGATGAGGGGGGGCGCGTTCAGTGGTCCGACCGCTCCATCTCCCTCCGTCTCCACCCGCAGAGCATCATCTACTACCTGGTCCACTCGCCCAAGCTGGGCGCGTGGCTGAAGGACGCCGGCATCCAGGAGGCGCTGCAGTCCTACACCAAGTGGCACCACATCGAGCGGGACCCGCAGGTGTTCAGCGTGAAGATCGACGAGGACTACGTCCACTGCCTGCAGGGGGTGACGCGCGCCAGTTTCTGCAACGTCTACCTGGAGTGGATCCAGCACTGCGCCGGCAAGATGGAGACGGTACAGACCGACTCACAGCTCAAGGAGCGTCTTTCTCACGAAGATTCGCTGTTTGTTTTGTTTATGTGCGTAATTGATGTTTCAGCCTGTGGACAGCGACGAAGACTCCCCTCTGGTGACGCTGTGCTACGCCCTGTCCGTCCTGGGAAGGAGGTCACTCGGCACGGCGTCGCACAACATGTCCAACAGGTAAAAGGTGGATGTGTTGGTGAAAACTCGCAGGATTCTGTGCGGCAGAATGAAAAAGGAGGTGGCTCTGAAGGACAACGGAAACTTTCCTAACACATCTTTGTTTTGAGACACAAGGACTAGAAAGCATATATTTAACCTCCTGGAACAAGCATAACTTTGAAAAAAGACTTTTCACAGTGAGGTCAGTTGAACACCAGAGTTTTCTGGTTAAATATAAAAGTATTTGTTTCTCAGCCTCTGAAACAAAAGTGATTTGACAGAAAGGACCTTCGCTGTGAATTGATAGAATATAGAAACTAAACTGATCAGACAGAAGTTTCACAACTTGAACTTTTAACAGACAGAATAAGTGTATCTGTATTTGCTGTAGCAAATGTCGGATCAGCCAGCTTTGGCATCTGGATCAGAATATATCGGGATGAAACGAAAAAACAACTCTGGCCACCAGGGTGTATTCCACAAAAAACTTGGTGGTTTTCACAAAACATACACAAGACCCAGTTTGATCATTTTCTTTTCATCAAAAGTTGATGCAAATATTTAGAAATTTAAGTCTGCATTTCTGGTCTGAAACATGTTCAGGAAGCCTCATATGACCTATCCTCTATTTCAACCTTAAACAATTGGAGCTCTGTACCGAGTCCTTTCCTGCAGCTGCAGTGAAAGACCAGAAGAGGGCGCCAACAGCTAAATCCTAAAAAAAAAAAAAAAAAGATTTTTGTTGTCAAGAAGCTTTTTTCCTCATCTAGTTTATTAAGATTTTATTGCCTCATTTCAAGCTCTAATGTGGCTGCTTGAATTATTTGGGGAACAAACTACAAGTTCTTCTTCTTTCTCTTCCTCCATAAAGCCTGGAGTCCTTTCTGTACGGCTTCAACACCCTGTTTAAAGGCGACTTCCGCATTGCCACCAAAGACGAGTGGGTTTTCACCGACCTGGACCTGCTGCAGAAGGTGGTGGCACCCGCCGTCAGAATGAGCCTCAAGCTGCATCAGGTAAAGCAGAAGAGTTTACAGGGATTCAGTGGGCGATTTCCCACGAGTGGCTCGCCGTTCACCGCGACTGTCCCGCAGGACCACTTCACGTGCCTGGAGGAGACGGAGGAGGCGTCCATCCTGTACGAAGCCATCACGAACTACCGCAGCGGCCTGGTGATCTGCCACGAGAGCGACCCCGCCTGGCGTAAGGCGGTGCTGTCCAGCCGCGACACGCTGCTCACCCTGAGGCACATGATCGACGACGGCACCGACGAGTACAAGATCATCATGCTGTACAAGCGCCACCTCAGCTTCAAGGTCATCAAGGTAGCGGAGACGAGCGCCAGTCCATTCAAATGACAAAAAGGGACAAATGACAGCAGCAAACGATCTTTACAAGCTTGACCAAAATGATAATGTAATAATTCACCAAATTGACTTACCATAAGGGATTCTGCTGGACTGCCAGGCCAGCGTCACATTTTGGCCAACCATTGATGTGACGAGCAAGACGCTAAACATCCACCGGATCTCTTCCTGCAGATCAATAAGGAGTGTGTGCGCGGTTTGTGGGCGGGCCAGCAGCAGGAGCTGGTGTTTCTGCGGAACCGCAACCCGGAGCGCGGCAGCATCCAGAACTCAAAACAAGCGCTGAGGAACATGGTCAACTCGTCCTGCGACCAGCCGCTGGGATACCCCATGTAGGCGTGATCCACCTACATGCACAGAAATAGCGCCAAGTATTTTTAGTCTAGTATCTCGTGCAAATTCTTAGCTCTTTGAAATAAGACAAAGCTGATTTAAAAGTAGCTTTTCAGCAACATGTAGGAGCTAGTTTTAGATGAATAATTGCTTTAAAATCAATAAGAAAGTTCCACTGGCAGATGTTTTCACTTATAATAGGACATTTGCAATTCGGTAGATACTGACACATCAAGTGCAAAGTTGCACTAAAAGTCCATTGAAATCGTCAACGTTGCATTATTTGGTGAATATTGACGCATCAAGTGCAAAGTTGCTTTAAAAGTCCAACAAAATTTCTCAGCTTTGCATTAAAAGTGTAGTTATTTACAAAATGACATTTCATGATAGCAAACATTCATGGAGACTCCTTCATGTTTTACAGTCAGTCTTATGAAAACGCCTTCAAATAAAGTGTTAAGTTTTTCCTGCGTTGAAAGTGAATTAATCTGCCAGTGGAACTTTTCCATTAATATTAAGGAATTAAGCTTCTGTCTCCTGTTAAAAAGTTGCTTGTGTGCTAGTATGTTCTTATTTCATGTGTACTAAAACATTTGCAGCAGAAATATTTTAAATATATTTGGTAAGATTGTGTGTTACCAAGTACGGAAGCTGGCTCGTTGTTAAATTCAGATTTTGTCCCATGGAGACATAGAATAAAAGAGAGACACTTCTCTTAATTTTTTTTCAGGTACGTGTCACCGCTGACGACATCGTTTGCAGGAACACACCGGACACTCCGCAGCATCGGAGGAGGGGCTCTCAGCTTGGACGCCATTCGTTCCTGGCTCTGCTCTAAATGGTTGCGGTCAGTTCCCGTTCCTCAGTCCCACCAGCCGGCTAAAAGCTCGTCGGTCAAATTCACTCCTTTTCCGTCCTCAGTTTAGCATCCTTAGTGTAAGCAGAGAGCAGACTTTATTTAGTTTGGTCACGAGTTCATTTCCTGAGGTTCCCGAAGTGAGACCCTGCGCATAAAAGGCTCGCTTGAATTTATTTTGGCCCGTGCGCATGAAGACGTTCCAGGTCCTTCCAGAGACCACATGACTTCCATGTGGACTTGAACTCAGCTCGATGATCACTTCAGGGACACAGCTCCAGTTCTGCGAACGCTTCATAAAACTGAAACAAACCGTTTGAGATAATGCAATGCATTCATTGAATTTTTTTGTAGTAACGATGATTTCTTAGGTTGGGTTTCTTGTTGTAAGTGTTGTAGTATCTAAGCCCAGCAGCTGTTGACATTTAAATTTTTTGGTGGATGCCAAAAAGAATACTCTAAATACCTGAGGAATATTGGAGCTACTGCAGGAAGCGATGGTGGTGAAGCAGAAACCGATGGTGGTGAAGCAGAAACCGATGGTGGTGAAGCAGAAACCGATGGTGGAGAAGCAGAAACCGTCAAAATTTATTGAAATTTTGGCTGATTGCTCCAATTATTTGTAACAAAAATGTTATATTAATTCATGACAGGATAGTATCATTGTGATAGGAGAGCCCAGGAAAGCAGCGGTGGAAAAAAAAAAAACATCTAGTTTCTGAGTACTACATTCGTCAAACCCATCATTTATAGAAGTTCTCAGGAAATCTTCAAAAATCGCTTGAGCCATTTCCGAAGGCGTGGCTCTTTTAGCCGTGGCATAACGTGCATTATGCTAACTTCATCAAGCGCTCGTTCAGCTGGTTGTGTTATAGGATGAATTTCTCTGGAAAGGACTGCGCTGTAATTGTTGTGCTCAGGCTCCCTGCAGGCTGACTGAGTGCTTCACTGAGGATTTACAGATATTGACTCCCAGTGCCGGAGAGGGACTCTGCCAAGTTAATGCAGTTTTAAATACACATGCAGGGACACTGAGGGTGCGCGTCTGGGAGACGGAGATTACAGAGAAGATGGAGAGGCAAATGGACATTAGGCTCTTGCAGCTGCGTTGCTGTTTATTTCTCTTTCTTTTTTTTTTTTTTTTTTTTTTTTAGCTTCAGTAAATCACATCGTCTCTGTTTTGCTGCTGATCACTGTGAGATATCCGTCTTTGCGGCTGCACCGCTCTCTTTTGGGTTTTCCCGGGACCTAAATGTCTTTCCGGACAGGACCGAAGTGTCTCTGAGATCACGTCTTCATCCGAAGGTGTTGCTTTGTTTTCACCGAGCGTTAAAATAGATTTTTGTCTCATCATTCAGAATGTATTTTCACACACGTTCGCACAGTTACGCAACATTCAGCCACCTGGGATTGTTGAAACTTTGCAGATTTTTTGATGGCGCGTCGCCGTCTTGCTTCTGCAGCTCTGACATAAATAAATAAATAGGTCTGTGTGCGTGCGTGTGCGTGTGCTTGTCCTGCAGAGTGCGTAAGGACAACCTGACCAGCTGCAACAGCGGCATGAACATGGAGGATGTGGACTGCGGCGCCGGCGGTTCGTCCTCGCTGAGCCACAACAGGCCGTCCTCCGTCACGTCCAACAGCCTGAGCCTCTACCAGCACAGAGCGCGGACGACGCACAGCCACAGGCATCACAACAGCGGTACGTGACCAACACACACACATACACACACACACACACACACACTGCACCACAAGCCACAAAGAGTTTCTGTGGTACCTTTGAAAAAAAAGATCTCATTTGTGTTTTTGGTTTTACAGAAATGTGACAAATAGTATCCGTCCCGTCTGGTTAGATGTTTTATATTAAACGCATTTTTTATTTCAGGCTAAGATTAACTGAGTAGACACCATAAAGCTCTTTCCAAATGATGCCAATCAAGCCCATTTCTTTAATTAAGATTTAAAATCTTTAAAAACGGCTCTAAAAAAAGCATCACACAGAAACTTTTACACATCATGAAACATTTACTAACTTAGTAAAAATGCTTAACCAACAGCTGGTGTCCTGGTATGAATTTGTTCTCTAGTTTGATTTTTACAGATTTTCACTTTGTATAAAGAAAAAATGTTCTTGAATAGAAATTGTCTCAGGGAAAAAAGAAATGCTCCACATGGATAAACACGTCTCTGCGTCCTTTAGAGACTTGATTTATGTCTCTGTGCTTCTGTTCCCTCAGGAAGGAGAGAATACCGCAGTCGGTCTGTCCAACCTCAGAGTCAACGCCCTCCCGTAAGCAGCCAATCAGGTCCCATCCTGGACTCTGGCTCCGCCCATGGGCTGGTCCAGCGTCTGTCCAACAGTCAGCTGTCCTTTAACACTTCCATCGCCTCCATTTTCTCTCAGGTAAACACGTTTGTTCCTCGCGGCCAGCGGATGTTTCGGCGAAGTGTCTCTGGAGGAGTAACTAGGCGTTTGTTTCCTTCAGGTCCCTCGTCTGTCCGGAGCAGGAGGGATCAGCTCTCAGCTTCAGGCAGCGCAGCATCAGCAGCGCTCCAGTCAGGTGCCGCCTTCATCTACCCCTCATTCTCACTCTTTACATAAAAAAAACCCACCATCTCACCGTTTTTTAAAATCCCCCCCCCCCACCATCTCGTCCCAGGTCTCTTCATCTTCGTCCACACTCAGCCTTCTGTTCGGGAAACGCAGCTTCTCCAGCGGCCTGGTCATCTCCGGCCTGTCCGCCGCCGAAGGCGGCAACACCACCGACACGCAGTCCTCGTCCAGCGTCAACATCGCCGTCGGGCCTTCGCACAGGTCCAGCAGCAGAGCCACGCAGGTTAGGACGACGTCACGGAAGCTTTGACTGCAAACGTGAACGCATGCAGCAATCTGAAAATTGCTGCATGCTGTTTCAGCCCTCTTTTACGCTGATACCCCTAAATCAGGGGTGTGCAAACTGCAGCTCCGCAGCTGCAAGAGGCACTTCGGACGTTCCACAATGGTTTAACAACAATTTGACTGAAAACCACCACATCTTTTAAAAGTCATTGATTCTGTCACTATCCCAAAATTTTATTTATTTATTTATTTGCCTAAAATATAATTTGGAAGGAAATAAGCAGCAAAAAAAAATTTTTCCCCCCACAATCATTTGTGGCGAAAAATGACTTTAGGGCACCAGACACATGGTGTGATTTCTGTCACCAAACTGCACACAGTAACCGCATTTAATCATATCTTACAATGCATTGATATTTATTGATGCTCTCATTGTTAGAAAGCTAACAATCACGAGAATATGTGGGGCTTTGAACGTCGCCAATTAGAATTTACGGTGACAGCGACAAATCAACAATCTTATCACAGTAAGGATTTTATCTCAATAAATGATGAATGGCGCGATAAATGCCCACTCCTGTCTGCAGGCGCTCTGACTCTGACAGGTCGCTTAAATGTCCGATGTCTCCCGTTTCTCCCGCAGTGGACCTCAGAGCCGTACGAGAGCATAGACGCGTCCAACTCCAACGCCGCCGTGACGGTGAGGGAGGGAGGCCAGTCGAGCGATCCAGGCTTCAGCCAGGGACTGGACAAGACCCAGGAGGAATCCGCATCTGCCTCAACAGCTCCGGAGCCAGCTGATGAAAAGACTGTCTGAGAAGAGATGGAGGACTGAGTGGGAAGGAAAACATGCATACAGAGAGAGAGAGAGAAAGAGAGAGAGAGAGAGAGAGAGAGAGCACCCATGCACACAAACCTGCCTTCTCCCTTTATCCGCAGCATGTGGTCTCACCTTGTTGTTTGAATGTAAAGTCTGAAAAAACAGATCTCCAATCTGGTTGATGAAATAAATACATTTTTGAATGAACCTGCCTCCTCCTATGATGATTAGTGCGTCTTATATCATTAATGGACTAAAAAAAATGAAGCTTCACGTCGCCCAATGTTGTATTTAAGGCTTAAACATTTCGATTTCTGCAATTCTGTTGTTTCTCAATGGATTGTGGATCGTGAGTTGCCTTCTAGAATAATTCCTGTGGGTTTATTTTTATTTTTTAAGCCTGTCAGATAATAGTCTGCTGTGTAGCTTCATGCCATGTTCCAGCATCCATTATCACTTCTAATCCCCTGGGACTTGTTGATGGACTGCAGTGTATCTAATACAGGCTGATGGGAGGGAGGTCTGGAATGAGAAGCTTTCAAATGACTGAGGATTACACTTGACATTTGTTCGCATATATCAATATTAATATGAGAAAGTTTACATAACAGTAATGTTGAGGGAAAACTGCACCACGGATGAGTTTTCAGGGTCCCGTTCTCACAATTTTCTAAGTTGGAAGAGTTTCCTCTTCTGCGTTGCTCGTTACTAGTAGAAATACATACAGTGCTGGGGATATTCATCGACAATCCCTGTGAATGTGAGCCAAGAGCCTTGAAATCAATTCATGTTTAATTGCAGCAACATAGAACATTTTCACAAGGTTCCTCTTTGCCTCTGCTGCAGGTTTTAGACTGAGACGGCTATGGAAGAAGAGGGTTTTGCATGAAGTGAACAATTTCTATTTTGATTTGAATGTGTTTTGGGTCATTATCCTGCCAAATTATCCAATAGTATTAATACTTTTTTTTTTTTTCCCTCTCATATTTCAAGCAGTTCAGAAATCATGTAATCTAACTAATTTCCCTGGGTCTTTGGATATCAAACTGAACAAACAACGAATTTTGGTTCGTTCACCAGAAAATCCCCAAGGAGAATGTCTGACCTTCAGTTCCAGACTTTAACCTGGAGATGTGGAGTGGCCCAGTCAATGCACGGACTTGAAGCTAATTGGGAATGCTGAGGCGCGACCTGCAAAAGGCCGTTCACACACGAAAACCCTCCGACGTGGCCGAGGTGAAACGACTCTGCGGAGACGAGGGGGGGGGGGGAATCCCTTCACAGCGACGTTTGCACGACCGGGTTGGTTCGAATAGCTTTCATATTTACAAAAAATAAATAAATTGTATTTACTCAGGTTGTCTTTATCTGCCGTCCTAATTTGGATGAGACTTTAAAAACGTTCAAATGAAGCAAAAATAAAATAAAAAAAAGTCTTCAGGGGGACAAATCATGTTTTTCAAAACAGTACAGGGTTACACACAAAAGTAAATAAAATAAAACGAGCTAAACATATGACGTACATATCCAGTATCGACCACAAAAAAACGCAAAAAAAACAACCCAATCACATTTGGCAAAAATCTATTAATAAACTCTTTATTGTAAGTTGTTACATTTAGATTTCTCTCTCTAGCAGCACTATTCAAATTACAGATATTCAAGGGCAGTAACCATAGACTGTAGTTCTCTCTTAATGCAAGATGTCATCATGTAAACAAAGACAGACACAGAAGATAAGTAGAGTAAAATGTACCACAACATGGGCAAGATGCTAATGTGACAACAACTCATGTAAGGTTCAAAGGACGACTTTTGTGTCTTTTGCGTTAAAATGTGACTGGTCCAGCACACAAAGAAATCAGAAATGGTGTACAGCATCTTCTTACAGTTGTTCTGTTTGTTTGTTTGTTTGTTTTGTTGGAAACGGTGTGATCACTTGCCACCTGTGTGAGGCCTGTTGCAAACTGTCCATCGCCGGTTTGCAGAGGTTGGCGGAGGGACGGTTCAGAGAAACCAAACAAATCCGCGACGGCCAACGTAAGCAGGACGTGTAACAGGATTATTTTAGTGCAACAAAACTTGTGATTAAACATTCCAACCATTTCTTTTGACCTCTTTACGCTGCATCCAAAGACACGTTATAAATATGGCACATTATATCCACCGAGGAGCGCCGATCCTGCACTTTGCTGGACAGTCACGCTGCCCACAAAAGTCCCAACTTTGGTTTTCCAACCCGTTCTCTTTTGCAACTTTTACATTACTCAGCAACTTTTTTCTACATTTTTTTTTTAGAATGACATTTTTTTTGCAAAAGTGCTCATTTAAGCTCCAAGTCAAACGAAGGCCAAGCTAGCAGCTCGTTAGCTCAGCTCACCTTGATAGGTCATGGGACAAAGTTGAATAATTTTCCAGCCACAAGTCATAAAATTACTTTTGGACAACAAATATAAATTGGCTTACAAAGTGAGTACAGACGTTTAAGGTGTCTAGCTTTAGCTTGCCAGTTTTGAGGCTAGCAACCCGCTGCTAGCGTCACGTTACATGTAGAAATCAGATTTAATTTGTTTCTCTAACTCCACTCGGTTACATTTCCACACCAGTTTCTTTTGCAGTAACCTTAACAGTAAATGTTTTTTTTTTTATTTTTTTTTTATTACTTTATTTTATATCTAGATGTCTACAAACACTGGAGTGCAAATAATATCCAAACTGCACTATCATGCATGGGTTTGCCAATGCTAACCTAATTCAGAAGAACGTATAAGTCGTGTAAAGCCAAGTGTTTTGAACCGTGTTCACGCTTAGCTTCTGTAGCACAGCGTTATGTTGCTGCACGATGAGGGTAAATGAGTCTGTTCGATGCTACAGTTCCAAGAGGATTTTCGGTTTTGTCCCGGCGTAACTGTACATCTCAAAGTCACGATGAAATCCTGGAGCAACACAAACCCCGAATAGTCAGAGCACAGCGCTTCGAGATGGTGTCAGCATGACTCAAATATGTGTGTCTACTGAGACGACTGTCTTTTTTTTTTTCTTTTTTTTTTTTAATCTATAAATTTCACTTCTGAAAATCTATCAAATGTCAGCGAGTCAATACTTAAAACATACAGCTGTGTTCAAAACAATAGCAGGCCAACGTTGCTAACCAGCTCAATCCCATAACACGCCTGCTGAGAGTTATGCAGTTAAACCTCTATTTCAAAGGGTTTGTTCAACTTAATGTCAACCTGCAGTTCAATCGATGAGGACTTTCAGTGAATTCGTTAAATGGGTTGTTCCCGAAAGTGATAAAGTAAACTGGGGAGGAACAAAAATGGATAAAGAGTAGCTGAAAACGATAGCCTCTCCAGCTACAATGATTTCAAACTGATGGAAGTGAGACTCGGGGCTCATTATGTGGATGTTTGTGGCTCTATAACGTTGGGCCTATTTCCCCAACACAAGGGATAATGGATCAGTTAAAGGACAACTAAAATGACGACGTGTTGTAGGGAATGCCCTTAAAACTGGTTTCTCAGAAGGACAACGACCACAAACACGCCATGATGCCGACTGTGTCTTAGTTCCAGACCAGAGATTAACTTTATGGTGAGACTCAAAGTAATCCAACACTAAGCAAACATGATGTTTGTAAGGTGGAACCTAAAAAATAAGACAAAGACCTTGGAGTGGTGGAATGTAGTCCAATCATCTCAAGTTGGTCAACTTCATTCAACACAGATCTGGAGCCATTCCAGAAATGGTTGTTCCAGAACTTCACATTAGTTCAGTAAGTCAAAGGAAAGTTGAAGCCTCAAAAAGTCTATCGATATGATTCGCCCGCTTCCTGTAGAGCAATAACAAATGTGAGTTTTGTTCTGATTTGAGATCACGGGCGCAGTGCATGTCACTGTACGAAAGGGACACGTATCACAAATATTTTGAGATCCACTCATTTTTCTTCAACAAACTATTATTTTGAACACAACTGTGAATGACCACAAAGATCCAAAATGTCTTCATCTGCAGAAACAAAACAGTCTTTTTATTTTTTGTCTTGTAATGTAGCCAGGGAATTGCTGCGAGACAGAAATCTCGATCAAACGTTCCCGTCTCGGAAAAGCTCTTTGAATCATGCATGTGACAACAGCTGAAGACTGCAGATCGTTTAAAAAAAAAAAAAAACAACAAAAAAAAACAAAGAAAGAGGGTCATTACGTCATTCTGGCAATTCATGAAACACTCGAAACTATAATGAAGTACCCATAGCTGTCTCTATTAGTCAAACATACTAGAAGAAAAATATGAACCTCTTAAAAGAGTTTCTCATATTTTGAAATGTCTGCATACTGCAGTACTGGAATACATACTCATACAGTATCGTTTATAGCAAATAACTGAATTATTTCATTTATTTAGCACAAAGCATGCTGTATAGAAAAAAGTGTCACTTTTAAAATAGTCTAAAGTGACTCGTCTTTTCAATGTTCTCCTTCGCAGCTTGTTCCTCGACAGCTGCGGTCTATCTACAAAGGCATGACAAAAAACCAAGAAGTTTAGGCATCTAAATCAATAAAGAGAAAAGTGATTGCCTTAAACTATTCCTAGCCAACTTCAAGGAGCACCTGCACAAACGTGATCACCGAAAAAGAGCGGATGAGGGAGCGGGTACTCATGTACGAGGAACACAGCATCAGCGTCGTCGTTTTTCTGTTTTGTTTTCCTTGCTGTTAAATGGGGCCGTTTCCGCCTCGACTGCTTTCGGTGATGCCTTCTGTGACGCCGTACTTTCACGACATGGCAGAAAACAACAACGACAAAAAAAAAAAAAAACCAAAACAATAATAACAGTGAGGACCCGACACACAGAAAGTGAGACAGACCCCCGAAGTGAGACAGAACGAGGTCTTGAGGTCTGTTGTAAAGCATAAAGAGGCACTGTACCCAACTGAGGGAAAACCCGAACCGCCATCAGTCAACAAGCTTGTCCTGCGTTAGCCACGGGTATGCACTGCTAGAAAAAAAATAAATAAATCTTTTTTTTTTTTTTTGTTTGTTTTGTTTTTGGTTGGAGGTCAAGCAAAAACTCACCTCCCAACCTTCGAACTCAAATAAATAGTAAATAAATAAAAGCGGCATTAGGTGCTAACTTGATGCAAGGTGAATGAGACTGCTTTAAAAAGGAAAGAAAAAAAAAAAAAAAAAAAAAAAAACAGAGTAAAAATAACCTGAATCCGCTCCATATCAACGCTACTGTATGAACACAGTGATAGTCAAAGTGGATGTGGCTACGAGAAGAAGATAGAAGTTGGCACCGTTTGCTGATGACGCTGTGCTGCTCTGGTTTGGTTACAAAGTCACAACAAATGTGCAGTGTTTGCTGGCAGACACCAAGAAGGTAAAAAACCCCAAAAATGTTTATTTAAAAAAAAAAAAAAAAAAAAAAAGTTCAATTTAATGGAAAGTGGAGATTCTTTTATTATTTTTATTTAGCTTATGTGACGTATGGACAGTGCTCGTATTCGTTACTGCACCACTTGCCCAGTTTTGTTTCAGGTCAGCCCTTCAAAGTGAGACGAGGTAACTTCCTAGAAATATTAATAAATGTCCAATTAGAACCAATTCATTAATTTGCAGATAAGGTGACTTTAGTAAAGTGCTGCTTTTATAGAAGAATTACTCCTAAATTATGCCTTAAAATGTCAATATTGACCATATATATATATTTTGGTGTTGGGGTCATTTTGTCTAGTTGGGTTGCTTTGGATATAAAACAAAGATGTCTCCCAATGGAAGTTCAGCACTGCAAATGTTTAAATTTGTATTCGCAATGGAGACATTTTTCTCCAAGCAATCTCCCTTCATTTGCTTTGAACGAATGGGTGAATAAAAGCAGCTGCCAGCGCCACTTTGTGGCTAACTTAACGTAGACTTACGGAGACTACTGCATCCGTGGGCTCCTCAGACGTGGCCTAGTTCAAGCAAATGGTAAAATAATACGATTGGGCCAGAAATTGATCGTTAGTGGAGGAAGTCAGGCACCACTGACTGTGCTGTTGGGGCTATTACCTTAAAAAGCGAAACTCCACAGAAGAATTTGGAATTCTAACCATTTTTAAGGTGATTTTTTTAAACATTTGAAACATTGTTACTTACTCAGCTAATTATGCAAATTAGGCATCAACAACATCTAGCAGCTTTTAGGGCAGTCACTTTCTGTATAAAGGACGTGGCAATGGGATAATTCAAATTCAAATTTTATTGATCCCAAAGGGAAATTAAACGTCGTCGTAACTCTAACTCAAATTCTTCAAAGAGTTGTGGTAGATAGTGATGACTGTTGGCAGGAAAGGTCTCCTGTGGTCTCCTGTAGAGGTCTGTTATTATTATGTTGTATTATTATATTATATTGTCCAGAGTCATTTTGGTTTGATTAAGAGTCACATTTTCTGAGGGAACTGCAGTATCAGAACCCCAATCACTGGAAATAGGGTGAGATATAAAACATAAAGAACCTTTTATGCAATTCAGTTTCATTCTAAAAGTGGCTTGAGTCTTTTTATTATGATTATTGTAATATTAAAATAATTGCTATAAAAATATATACCAGTGTAAGTGTGTGGGATACAAAATGGAAGTAAACAGGGACAGAATGGCAACGTGAGAACCCAAAACAGAAGAGGGACAGATTGGCCACAAAAAGTGCCATGGCCTTAATTTAAAAAAAACAAGAAAACGACCAAATGTAACACTGAACGTGACAATAATAAGTCCTAGAAGACCCAAATACATGTACGACCTCCCGGACTGGGTGTCAGTGTGTTGGTGGAGGTGATGGTGTGGTTGCTCCTCACATCAATACGTTTTCAGTCAGGCAATCCTGCACAGTTGGGCTACTAAAGTCGCAGCCCGAGCAACGAGAGCTTTCCCGAAAGTCGACCGGCAACTGCTGCGTCGCACCAAAACCTCAGCGCTCGACGTCAAGACAACGCGTTAAAAGTTCTTTTCAATAAGGTTTCTTTTTTCTTTTTTAAAATCATCATAAAGGCATATACTCTCTTCTGTCTATATTACTTGTTTATAAGAGTACATTTTTGCTGAACAGGATTGAAGAAAACCAGCAAAAGGGCAATGTAAACCATGGTCCGTCCAACACAGCTGAGCGGAGCGCCGGCGCGCCCGCTCTGAACTCACCCACAGTAACAGATTTGCATAGGCAAAAATGGGATTAGCCCTTAAACAGTGGATTCCTGAATTCTTTATAGAGATGCAAAATCTAGTTCAGCTCAACACAATTCAAAACAAACATACACATAAACAAAAAATATTCAGAATCATCATGTCGACTAGGCCCAGGCTTCTCTTCTACCTCTCTGGTCATTTACACAGAGTTGTTTACAGTGTTAGGCTTCAAGTAGATCTAAAAAAAAAAAAAACAAAAAAAAAACAAAAAGAAAAACAACTTGTACATTGACAACTAGATGTGAAATAAATTAACCAACATGAGAGGTAGTGAAACACCTATATAAATGTTTGTCTTTTCTTAAATATAAAATAAAAAATAAACTGTCAGTAAGGCCAAAGCTTTGCAGACCTCCAATCCCCGTCAGGACACTTCAGCTCTCAACCTTTTTGTTTTTTTTTCATATATATATTTTTTATCATCATCATTATTATTATTATTATTTCTCGTCTATAAAACCGAAGCCATGTCTTAAACACTATCTCACATGGAATCCATTGGGAATTTAAAGACAAAAACACGAAAATAAACCCGAACTCACTTCACATCCCGATCACTGCTTGTAAAAATCCACCATTGCAATGCAGGTGTTAAAAATAAAATTCAAACAACCACCTGCACTTCTCCCGCTGTGGAAACGTTGGAATAAATTAGAGGACGACAGCAGCAGTCGCTAAGGTTTCTGCTTTCTCGCGTCCTGGTTGTGAAACGCCATCGAGTTTCAAACCGGCTGGCTGTGAAACTCCCCGCAGCGCCCTGCGTGTTATAGGTTACACACATCGCATTGTTTATGAATGTAAACTCGGTTTGATTGCACCATAATTTCGTGATCTGGTTCCTGGTGAGACATTCTTGTTAATATATAGAAAACATACAAGCGTCCTTGCGCAGAGGAGGGATTTGCCAGCAGGAGGCCGTTTTCTAAAAGCGGCCGAAACGAAAAGCTACCGCAAGTTTTGACATTTTTCTATGGAAACGAGTTTCGTACGCGACACTTGACCTTCACCGTCAGACTTTTTTATTTTTTTATTTTCACAAATTCTTCGATTAATTTGCCTTTGATGATCACCAGGGCGCATGCATGTGCACAGCTCTTCACTCGAGCAACGTCAGCCACAATCTGGTGGAAACTAGTTTCATCTGGATCGACGAAAGTCTAGAAAGTGCTCTGTGTCATTTACGTGGAGTAGAAAAACAACAGGGCTCAGAATCTTCCCTCCCGAGGCATGGGCCGGTCTCTGGGGTCAAGGTAACCCAAAGAGGTCAACAACGCTGACCCGGGCCAGAAGAAATGTTGGCTTTGCTGGAGCTTTCTCTGGTCATATAATACTGTCCCTCTCCCACCTGTTGCTGAGCACAGAAAGTTAGACGTCTTATGTTTTTCCCTTGCCACACAAATTTGGATGTTGGGAGACAAATTGTTATTACACAGTCAGATAGCCTCATTAACAAACAATTTGTTTCTGTTACAATAAGCAGTTGAAAAATGCTACTAAATTTAGCAGGTTTATGTATCAAAATAAATAAATGTTAGGACATTTTTATAAATGCAGCAATCAAAAGTTTACTACATACCTGAAGCTGCATGACATATCAAATCACAATTATGATCACAAGGTCAAAGAGTGATCGCATCAGATTGAGTGTTTCACTCTACATGCACTGAATCGCTCCTTTCTCGAGATGCTTTTGTCCACTCAGACTGACTTACACAGACATCTTTTGTCCACAACCGATGAAGATCTTACAGCATCGAGTTCAGGAAGAGCGCCGGGGAAGAAATTATGACGTACAACGTTCAACAATAAAACCGCAAAGTCAGCTTTCCCTAAAAACCACCCCGCCTTCGTCGTGTCGTTTTCACGGCAGCGGAAATAAACCAAAGCGATCGGTTGACGATGGACGTCCTTGCGTTGAATTTTTTGTGTTAATACTGTCAAAGCGCGGTCATTGTACCGGCCCATGCCCAACACCTCACTACTCTGAACCAAATGTCTCTTTACTGCAGGTCCAGATTGGCACGAGAACATCAGGCGGTTAGAGAAGTCGTCAACATGGACGCCTCTGCATGAGAGCGGTTTCACCGGTACATTTAGCGCTCTCCCGACCGGACTGTCTGGGTCCGCATATCCATCAAATCAACGGACACCGAGGCTCGTTGTAATAAAACTGCATATTATACGCTGCACTCATGCATTTTCTGCTTAAGATCCACAGGTAACAACAAAGCTTCTGTTTAAATGTTCACATCATTCAAAAGAAAAGAAAAAAACCCAGTGTCCATTGTACGTCAAACATGTCAACAGGACATTTGGCAACTTAACTTTCCTTTTCCTGTTCGGTGTTTTGTTGTGTCTCATCCATGCACACACACACACACTCACACACATTTATATGTGCATGCTGTTCAAGTCAGGTTAGAAAAACAGACCAGAGTGTGTGAGGGCTGGCAGTGGGAGGGAAGATTACCACAAGCATCCTGTCATCTGCTCGTCTACAGCATGCTTAAACCGTTTTTGGTTTAAGGTGAAAAAGGCTTGTGTGGAGCAAGACTACGCACATTTCTGTGCTAGCCTGGGATTGTAGCGTTTCAGCATTATTAAACCAGCCCTCTGAAAGAAAACAGACCCATTACAATAATAATAATAATAATAATAAATCAAAAACCTCTTCCCAGGATCTTTGAAGTCCCATTTGGCACCCAGTTAAGCAATCCTCTAAAAACACCTCCAGGTCAAAAGCTGAAGCCTTTCAGTCAAAGGCCGGGGTTAAAAAAACAACAACAACAACACAAAAAAAAAAAACAAAGCTCACGTGTTTACGCCTGCACCGAAGGAAATTGCTACCGTTTTCCTACCCATGAATCTCTGCTCATCTGGACAATGTAAGGGTCTCTTTTTTTTTTTTTCTTCGTCATTTGCTTTTTTGGCCCAAACTTGGCACCTGTGCTTCTCAAGCTGTAGGGGGTTCTGTGAGCAGGCGGGACAGAGGGAGGGATTTAAAGAAAAAAAAAAAAAAAAAAAAAAAGTATGGGAGGTCGGGATTGTTGGACAAACTGTGGTTGCTTCACAGCAAATCTGCGGCAGCGCTTCTGCCGCCTTCCTTTACGCGTAAAGGCATTGTGATTTTTTTTTCTCAGCGGAGAGAAGTTCGTGAGTTGTATAATGTTATAAGTAGCTGCCCAACCACAATTCTAGCCCTTACTTCTCCCAGTTAAATGAAGGAAAACGCTCGGACAAACGGATGGATGGACAAGAAGAAGGGCTGGAGAAAGCAGCTTTTACATCTCCATAAAAACTGCAGTATTGGTAAAACTGAAGTACTTTCCACCCCCCTTTGCTGAGCGTATACAGTCAGAAAGAGCCAGTCTTAGTACCTCTCGGAAAAGGTTGCAGTCCGCGGCTTATATTATCAAGCTACAATAAAGACACAGAGAGAGTGATAGAAAAAGAGAGAGAGAGAGAGAGAGATAGAGAGAGCTGCATGCAGAGAGAGCTGATGCTTCAACTGGTTAAAAAGGCAAAGATTCTCCCACCCCAACCAACCACTGGGTGTCACGTTTGGACAGTGAGGAGGTATAAAACAGAAAAAAAAAAAAAAGAAAAAGAAAAAAAACAACGGGGAGATGGGACAACAACCGACAAGTAAGGACGGAGCAGTAAAGTGAGCGTAAAGAAAGAATGAGGTTCGATCATTACAGTACGGGAACAGTGGGCTTGTCCTTTACGTCTCTCTCCTTCTCTGTGTCCTCGCCACCTGAGGAGTCCTTGTCCACGCTCAACCAACGCATCGGGTCGGCCGTTCAAACCGACCGCCGACGAGGGCGGAGTCGGCCGCTCGGATCAAACGAAACAGCACAAATTGCTAGCAAAACAATCACTGGCCAGCAATAATGGTCTCAAAGCGACCGATTAACCAGTCAGCAAAGGCCGACCGAGCTCCAGTGAACAACTGGATAGAAATTGATTAAAAAATATAAATAAAAAAACACAAACAAACAAAAATAATAATACCTTGACCAGCTATCTTGGATGTTATTTGAGATTGTTTTTGTTTTGTTTTTTTGTTTTTCCCGTCAGAACAGAGCGAGAGACTTTGCTTATTTTCTTCCAAACCTGACTTCTGGCACCGTAGTAGTATTTGAAGTTTTTAAGTAGTAGTCTCGTTGGCAATGACGAACGGTGGCGAGGTTTAGGTGTCGAGGCAGGTGCGCCTCCTGCTGTCCAGGAGGTCTCTGTAAACGGAGGAGTTGAGGAAACGGGGGAAGGAGTCCCGGTGCATCAGGGTGTAGATCTGGAGCTGGGCCTCCTCGTACATCATGTTGCTAGGCTCCGTCAGGCTCTGGTTTATTCCTTCTCTGACCCGAGAGTCCAGACTCACCTGGAGTAAGGAGACGACATGGGTTATTCATCTACACCGGCAATCTCCGGCGCTCTTCACCGAGACGCACACAGCGGCCCACCTCTTTGGGCGACAATATGGAGACGTAATCTTCGTAAATAATCCTGGCCTTCTCATCCACCACCGAGGGGTTGGTCTCCTTTTTCAGCTCTTCGCAGGCCAACCAGAAGAGCAGGTTGTCCTCGCTGTACTCGGAGCGCAGGAAGTCTCGGAAGATCTCTCGGCCCTCCAGCGAGCGCAGCATCATCTCGAAGCTCCGTGCCCACGACAGCAACTCTTCTAAACTGGGACGTCTGTGGTGGGAGGGACACGCGGCCGCAGGTTACGGGAAAAAAAACAAACAAAAAATAACAAATAAAATCGTCAGACGACAGAGCCGGACTGCACTCACTGTTCTTCAGCAGCTTCAATACTGTCCATCTTGGTGCAGGTCTGCCGTTCGCTCCTCTCAATTCTGTCTTCATTCCTGTTGAATGCACAAAGTAGAAATCATCGCATGCGGCTAAATAATTGAATTGTCCGTTTTTGGGATGAATAAAGTTGTTTTGACTTGATTTAGACTAGCACCATAGCTTATTTCCAGCAGGACAAATGAAAAGAGTTCAGTTAAAATTCACTTAACTTGTCAGGGGAAGGCAGTTTTCTGAATTTCAATAATGTCGCAAAGTCACAGCGCAGTGAGAGAAATAAGCATTAGCCGGGCATCAAATAATTGCTTCTCCAAAATCTTTTTCTTGTCTCTGCTCTCATGACTATACGGTTTAAAGCTACAGTCATAAGGCAAAATATCTCACATTTTGGCTGCTACGTCACTCTGCCAAATTGTTTATGGCCTCCGTCTATCACAACAATTGTCATGGTCCAAAATTCAAAATTTTTTCCCATATTTTACTGGTTTTTTTTTTTGTTTTCTGAAAATATGACTTGGGAAATTATGCTATGAGGCTAACAAAAAATAACGTTCTTTCATTGACTGAAAATGTCAATGAACACCCAAATGCAGTAAAAGTATTAAACAGCTGTTAGATATGGGGTGAAACAAATTATAAGCGCTTATTTGAAGAATCTCAAAGATTTATCAGAATGGATTTGCTGATCAGATATTTACTATCAGATTGAATTTCAGACATTTTTCTACATTTATTGGAGGAAACTTGCAGTCAGAAAAGGCAGCTGCGCATTTCTGCCTTTTATTTTTGCCTTTCTGCGCTTTTATTCAAATTGACGAGTTAGACAGATGAAAAGCACGGTCTCTTTGGGCTGCTACACTTTGAGGTGTAGCAACATTTCACAGTGTCTCTCCTTCCAGAAAACAGGTCTAAACTTTAGCCTGTGCAGGAAACACAGAAAATACAATTTGATAGCATCTAAAGATTTCAGTGCAAGACATAGTTTCCTTCACGCATTGCCGCTCAGCCGTAGATTATTTCCGTCATGCAGGCTTACATTTAAGCACATTTGCACCGTGCGACTGTGCAGCGTAGATGAAAGAGATGACGGTTTTAAGTTCACAACCGGCAGATTAAAGACAGCTCAACAATCCTGACACGGACACAAAAGTGCAGCAGCTAACATTGGTTATTCACCTATCAACAGATCGTAATCCTTAATTCTTAAGATTTTGGGCTTTTTAAATGATCTTTTTCTGGAACCCACTAGATCATATTAACATAAATGTCGAAATTGTGTCATTCGTCATTTAAAACCTGCAGTGAAGACGACTGCAGGAGGCTGTAGTGCAGGATCTCCAACCATTAAATTGGTCAATTGATTAGTTATATGACAACCTAATTATTACTATCATCATGGCTTTCTAAGCTCCCAAAACAACATTATTCCAAATAAAATAATAAATGTATAACTTGGATGTCAACTAAAGTTGGCTTAATCTGACCTTACAAGTTCAAAAAGTGATTAAAAACTTATTTTAAAAAACTTTCCGTCGTCACAGCGGACCTTTTGCAAACAGAAAAACAAACATGTCGGTGTGTTCTTACCCTCTTAAATTAACGGGAGCTTCTAAAAACTACCAAAGAAATCACAACAATTCCAAATTCAAAAATTTATTACAGATTTTGGTCCAAACTAACGTGATTATATTTCAACTAACTGCCTAAGGATAAAAACTAAATTGATAGTTATGATTTACAAATGGCCACTGCATTTCTTTTTGATTTGTCCTCATTTATTTCAGCCTCACTCTGATAATCAACTCCATGACCTTCATATGTGCCCCAAGGAGTCCGAATTTATTCTCAAAATCTAAAAAATAAAACGTTTAACGCGTAATTCTGAATGATTTCTCTTTGAACTATCGTAACAGTCTACAGCGGAGTCCAGCTGCTAGATTCGTTCTCCTGTTCTGGCTGCAGTTAATTACTAGCGGACACAAACAATCAAGTTTCAGAGTCCGTCTTTATGTAAATGCTGCAAACAACGCGGCAGCCGCTCTGTCTATCGTAGCTCAGTCACACTTGAGAAACCACAGTGTAACACACTGAGAAGTCTATTTTTGGTCCCTCCATGGAGGATCTTTCCTTCCTCTTGCTGTCTCTTGTCAAAGTCCCCATTGTGCAGCAGCGATGGGCTAAGCCAGCCGCAGCCCCCCGGCGCCCTCACAATACGGCTAAATACACAGGCTGTTCTTCACAGCTGTTTTGCATGTGATTGGGGATGGAAATAGAAGACACCCTGACCAGATAAGGTCCTTGTGCAAGACTGTGTGAGGATGCTCTCTCTGCGTGACCCTTTAAAATCCTCCTTAGCAGTTACCCTCCAAAACTCAGCCGTGGAGTTCCTCTGACTCGTCTCAACCACTCGCCTGAGCAAAAAGCGTCGGCACCCAGCGGGTTCGGCGATTTACCTGCAGGCTTTGCTGAACTCTTACGCAACGAATTCTGCAGAGTTAAATCGACGCTATGCCCAGTCTATTGGCATTAATTTAACTCTTACAGAGTTATTTCAATTATAAGTGATAAAATTACTCCATTTCTTGTTGAAATAATCTGAAAGAGTTAAATCAACCCCAATTCTGATAAGGACCAAATAGACTCGGCATAGCGTTGATTTAACGCTGCAGAATTCGCCGTGTCAGGCGAGCTAAGCAAATTAGTGCCGAAACAGCAAATAGAACATATGTGTTACTGTGGAGTTTGTTTTTCTAGGCTGAGTTTTGGGAGACCCGACTCCGGCGCTCGGCTGGGAAACGCACAGCGGACTCACAGTCCGCAAGCTGCGACCACTTCAGATGAAGTGGCGTGAAAGAAGCAGAGCATTCACCATTCACCGCCTGAAAACAATGTTTCATTCACTGCGCTCTCCTGGCAGGAGCCGAGCCACAGTCAGGCAGCTGGAGGAGCTTCGGATCAGCTCAAGAGTTTCTGGTGCCTTGCTCAGGGGCAGCGCGCTGCCGTCGAGGTTGTGCAACTTTGTGGCCTGTGGTCAAGTTTGTTCCGATTTGGGTTTTTAAAAAGGCACAGAAAATTAGGGTTTAATTGTAAGTGAATCTATCTGTAAACGTAAGACAAGCAGCTGAACAAAAAACTTCAATCATTTCACCAAAAAAAAAAAAAAGGAACCAAACTACCGAGGGTGTGTACAGTATTCGATAGACCTTTTAGGAAATGCCGGTTAGTCAGATTTTCGAAGTAAATGGAAGCTCTTTTTACTTCACAAGAATATAAACAGAATTGTCAATATTTGGTCCTAAAACAACAAGTTACCCATGAATTTTATTTTTGTTCATCTACAGAATGACTACGGTAGGGTCTTTTTGCATTAATTTCAATTAATTGACTACACAGATTTTAATGCAATTTTAAAATTAACGGGTTGATTGTTCCGGCTGGAACTGTTTCAATTGCTCGTTTCTGGTAAGCCGTGAATCTGACGCATCTGCAAACAACAGCGATGGACGACAAAGTCCCTTCTCTTGGTTCACTTTTGCTTCAAAACACAATCTGACGAGACACTGGGAAAGACTATTGTGTGTACGTTGGATGTAAAAGCACTTTGAACCAATATGAAGCTTGAATGACAAGATTAAAAACAATAATTATCTTCGTTATTGAGCTCTTTTGTCCATTTATTCATAAAAAGGGTTTTTGAACTGAAAATGGTGCTTATTTTGTCAAAATATGGTTCTCACAGTCAGGAGACTGGAGACACAGTCAGGAACATACTTTCATCTAAACCATTAAACGGTAGCTCTTGTCGGAGGGTGAACACGTCTTCTGCCCTGCATTTAGCTCCTTTTATCTTCTTATCAACCTCTGTGGTATCCCCCACAACATAATACTGCCACCAGCATGTGCTACCATGAGATGTCCAGTTTTTTTTGTTTGTTTGTTTGTGTTTTTTTTTTTTTTTTTTTTTTAAAGAAATGTTTCACAGTGCAGAAATTCAGCCAAGGGTGGTGGTGGCGTTGTTGCGACTTCCTGGAAATGTTGCAAACTTCCCTACATCTCTTTTTTACATGTTCCATTTGAATGCAAAGTGCACAGGTACAACATCCAGAGCACTCTAAAAATAAAAAAAGGTTCAGTCACGATAGGCAGCCTCTCAGTTCAGTTCTGCGATTAATTGCCATCAGTTGAAAACTGTGCACAATTTTCTGTGGTAGTGAACCACAGAAAAACGGCAGAAAATTAATCCTAGGATGTTGCAAGAAGGTTTTATTGAAAAAAAAAACGATTTGATCGGATCAGGTTGGGTTTTTTTTTCTAATTCTTAAAAATCACTCTTCCTTCATCAGTTAATTTCATATCCTGCATCGTATTAAAAACAATCTAATTATTATTAATAATAATGTCACCAAAATCTGCGATTGCTGCTCATCTGACGGATAAGAGAGAAGCTACTATTCTTTTAAAAACAGATAAACATTTGTTTACTAGTTTGTTTAATAGTTAAAATACAAGAAAAGTGAAAAACCAGTAGATTCATAACCAGTTTACAGGAAGGCATAGAAATGGACTCGTTTATCTCCTTCCCGGCTGTCAGCAATGAGGGCTGCTGACGCTGTTGGTGTCAAGCTCTCAATTACACAGAAAAAGCTGGAAGACATTATGTTCTGTCCGTCGTTTACATTTCTGCACCGCACAGAACAAATGTGTTCGAGTGGCTTGTTTACAACCCATCGAATGTGGAGCGGCAGCATCATTTCTTTGGGATCATTCTTTATTCTATATTTATGCTAACGTGTGAAATCATGAAACCAATACTATTTCTCTGTAGCTCTTCTCCAAGCAGGCGACATTTCTGGTCACATTTTACAACAGCAGCAGCAAAAGTCTGTAAGTTACATTTAATTTTACTTTTAAATCAGGTATGATTCAAAATTTTAAACCTGATAGAATGATAAAAACCCTACTTAAATTAATTTACAGTTGTCAATCTAAACTTAATATTTAACTATTAAAATCCCGGTTTTAATCCTGAGCCTCCTCAAATATACCATTTCCCAAAACAACAGAGCTCAGAATGAAGAAAAGTATTTTTGACATGACCTACAGTTAAAAAGAGTCTCTTGTGAGACGGAGCTTTAACTCCCATCTCCTGCTTTAAACCCCTCCCTGCCACACTTTCCACTATTTAGAAAATCCCTACTAAATACAACGTGATGAAATGTGGACAAGCTTTGCAAGGCTTTGTAGATTTAAACTGAAACTCCTACCATTTCTAAAACTGCTTTGTTGTACTGCTTTCTTCCCAGAAGTTACAGTATGTAACCTTTGTAAAAAAAAAACAAAAAAAAAACAACAAACAAAAACAACCAATCGGATTTAGGAGGAAGGCCTTAACGCTGTCACTCATGCTAGTAATCTTTCTCTCTGCTTAACTACAGCTTTTCCCTGTCAGTAGAGCCGGCTATGACTGATCAGGCTAGTAAGCACGGCCACCAATGAAAGAGGATAAACAGCATTAAGTTGTTTCTTTGCTGTTAGCACATTTTGCACCCCATACCCAAGAGTGATGGACAGCAGTAAGACCCTCCTCCTGGCTCTGACTTTTTTTTTTTTTTAAACCAGGAGCGGTGGAGAAGCTTGACTGTGTTTTTTTTTTTTTTTTCTCCCCAGATGTAAATAACGGGCGGTAGCGGTCAAATGTATGGCTTGCTTACCACAGACACTTGCAGCAGCCGCACCAGCAGAGGCAGCAGGTATTCGGTCGAGGCTGTCCAGGGGCCTGGGGTGGGGCCTCGATGTGAGCCGCCTGCCTTTTTCTCATCTCCACTCCACTCACGCTGTGGGGCTTCATGCATTCATGGAGCAAACAGAGTTTAAACAACTCAAGTCAATCGCAGGGCGAACAGAGACAGCAGAAACAAATCAACAATCATGCTCTGCTTTCTCCTCGCCGGACAGCGCAAAATCATCTGGGGAGGAAAAACAAACAAACAAACAAAAACAAACTGGAGTGTGTGGATGCACGTTTAGGAGAAAGACGACGCGCCGAGGAAGGAGGAGGAGGACTGAGAGGATTCCCTTCCTTGTTTGGTACGAGGGCTTCCTGGCATCAGCCCAAGTGTTTCACTCAGCTCTGACACACTAAATGTGCATTTTAATGGCCGCAGACAGAGATGGAGGAACAGGATCTGCATATTACACACATGGACGGGTATGTGCGCGCAACAAACACACAAGTCGGCGCACATTCGTGTTAACCCGTTCGTCTCCAGCTTTCACTGTCCGTCAGAAGATGTCTGGAGATAAAGATGCGTGTAAAAGTGCTTTTACAGCGTTGCACCGTCGTTTTTTCCGCAGTTGCCTAACTTCTGATTTTCTCCGCTACCGTTTTGCTTCCTATAGTATGAGCTCTTCTTCCCAGTACAAAACACACAATAACAGCATGTAAAGTAAACGCCGGGCTTTGTGGTTCAACATCACAGAAAAACTGACAAACTCTTTTTAAATTCTGACTTTATTATTTCTCTTAATGTGCAACACTCCCACTGCATGACCAGTGATCCAGTCCTCCTCATGGCCTTGAACTAAAAATAACATTGTACTTCTGACAATTTGCCTTGTTAGACCTACTAATACCCAACCTTCTCCTCCCTATCATCATGATAACACTCACGCAGCATACTCCACACTTATTGGCACCCATGGTAAAGGTATTAAAATGCCTTGAATTTACTCACCTCCCCCACATCACAAGAGCATTGCGTCCCACAGGAAAGTTTTTCAAAATCCACCACTTAATTTAACCACATGATTTTTTTTTTTTTTTTTTGGCACAAATCGAGCAACGTTTAGAAAACCGCTGCTCCAACACTTACTGCAGCTTTTCTATAACTTTGTTGGGATAATTAGGCTGTGGTTGGCTGCTGCTAAGTGAGGTAATTCTAATTGAATGATTAGATTCGCCTGTTTAACTTGTTTCAGCGTTTTCACCTTCTTCTTTTTTTTTTTTGCACCACCACCAGTGTACCGGAGTGTTTTGTTTGTAATCAACAGCATGCACAAGTAACGCGTGGCGCTTCGCTGGACGCAGTTTGACAACTTTCCAATGTCTTAAAGGCATCAGTGCAACAGCTAAGCAGAGACAACTTCCTGAATACTTTCAGAGTAAGAGTTTGATACATTGGTAACATTTTTTTTTTTCATTTTCTACACTAAGGTAAAAAATGAAAGAAGTTTGTAAAAGCGATTTGAAAAACACTTTTCGATCTGTACAGAAAATCTGATGTAATTTTTAACATTTTAAAAACAGCTAGGATCTCTTTAGCATACGTTTTTAACCAACACAAGCCACCACAGCAGCAGGAGGATTTTCCTTTGTTCTTTTAAAAGCATCTGCTCTGTGCCGATCACTCAGTGAGGAGCTGAATTTTACGTTTTTGGTGATGCTGCCCTTGAGCTTTAAAAATATAATTGTGTCAAATTGACAACTGTCATCTCTGGATAGAAATGCAGCTCAGAGATTTTGAAAACTGCTGAAAATCCAATATAGATGCTAATCAAACTAGGATTATCTCTAAACACATGCAAAAAAAACAAAGCAACTATGGTATGGATTTAAAAAACCCTCTTACCTGCAAAGACATATTTCCCCAATAGTCCTTAAAAATCCAAATTGCAATAATGGTGTGTATTCATAAAAAAGGCTTCTCCTCTTGTTATCATTCCCTCTACTGAGCATAAACACATGTGATTTCCCACACTGATCCGACAACGGGAGGTAAGCCTGGCGCAGCCTGCCTGATATGCAAAAGCACTCGTCAGACCAGCGGAGCGACCATCAGTTATTCAGCAACCAGGCAGCACAGTGGAAAACAGGCGACTGGATGCAAATGACCGCGAGGGTTCGGCTTTGTTGCAAACCTGAAGCAGAGGCCGCATTGACAGGATATGCAAATATTGGTTGGAAAATACAAACATGCTAAGATGAATGACCAAAAAGGGAGCCACCAAGGCTGCAGCATGGGTATTTTTGTTTGGTTTTCCGCAGAATTCAGATCTATCCCAAAACAAGATTTTAGATTAGCTTAAAATGTAATGGAAATTTTAATTTTCATCCCTGCTTTTTTTTTTTTTTTTTTGTCAATAAATGCATAGGCTGGTTTGACTTACCACATTAACTGCTTTTAGTACAAATCAAAATACTTTAAACATTTTCTAACGCGTGGCAATAAAAACACCTATTAGGAGATATTGGTGGCAACACATCTGAAGTGACCAACAAACGTATTCACACAAGTTAAACACATACAAAAACTAGGGGTCGTTTATCATTTATTGTAAAACATTTTGATTTTGATTTTATTGTTGTCACAATAAATTATAATTAATGATGTGCAAAAGCCCCCAAAACTGCCAGGATTGTTATTTTTACTATTTTTATCCACCGTTTGTTGAATAGAGGTGTATTAATAAATATGGGGGAATTATGTCTCTACTAGTTTTTGCCCATTATGTCTTTTCTTTGTTTCTTGGCCATGCAAACTAATCCTAGCTGAAAGTGTTGAAAATGTAATTTGTAAACATAAATTTACTCGCAGCAAAGAAACCTATAAAAAATGTGGAGGAAGTTGTTTATTCTTCACTTGCTGGTGTTAACTTTGAGACTCAGCCTGAAGTTAGAAACGTAAATGTGACACAAATAATTGATCACATTTATTATTCAGTTATTTATAAAGATTTGTTAACGTTGCTGTGTCTACTGTCTTTTAACTCTGGAAAACAAACTCTTTTAATTACTGGTTATCACAAAAAATACAGTTCAGTCCATTGTCAAAAGATATAAACAGAAATATCTGTTACAATTGAGGAAAAAGTTAGGACACCCCACCTGCTAATAGCTAATTTATAAAATTAGCTACCAGCTAATAGCTAAAATTAGCTATTAATTTTAGAGTTGGTCTGAGGAAAAGTTTGTCACCCTACAGCCCCTCTATTAGCTCTCGGTCTGGGGTTGGACTTTCAGTTCTGATCTATTTCTACGTCCCTCTGGCCTTCGTGTCTTTTCACCAGAACAAAGGTTTCCGCCTTAAACACCAGAAAATACCTCTGTGCACGTTTTTCTTTTTTTTTAAACACTTGGGCTGGTTTTAGAATCAGTAAAAACCCAAAAGTTAGCACAAAAACATGCAAAACATGACATTTGCATGTACGTCATTAAAGATTTCCTTTAATGTGAACGCAAAAACAGGCAAGTTCAAAGGAAACATGCAAAAGAGTTGCCGAAGTGTAATTATTCTGATCTGAAACAAAAGTTTCAAACCCAACTTTGCCTGCGCGAAGTGGCAGTCGTGACAAAAAGAAACACTTACCATGAATTAATGAGTTCCTAAACACAGGTCAGACAAAGCAGTCATGGCGTGAGGTAATAGGTTGCTGGGTGATAGCAAGCTGGTTGACAAAGTGACTGACTGGTGGAGTGTCTCGGTGTCCGCTCGGCAAGCGTGCTGGTTGTTGGGCTCGCGGGAGCGGTGGGACGAGGCGCGGAGGTACTTGTCACCACGGAGAGGAAGAGAGGTTACTGGTGTCACCATCCCGGACCGACAAGCACAGGAGGGGAACGTGAGAGACGAGGTGAGGTGTGACGACCCTTCTCACTTGCTTCCCACTGCCTCAGCCTCCTGAGACCTCAACAAAACCGATCCTTCCTAGACTTGAGAGAGCAGCGAATGTGCGGCATCTGAAAAACAGCGGGTGGAGGAGGATTAATTCGACATGTTTTAAACTAATAAGATGCAGGATCCATATTTAGTGGAGCTGAGTCGATTTTTCTCGAACAAATTTGATGAACAAAGAAATCTAAATTCATCTGTTTTGTTTTTTTTTTTTTTTTTTACACGGTTAATAAACTTCTTTTATATATGTATTTATGATCTGTTATGTTATGCAGTTGCAATCTTGTTGATTTAGGTGCTGAAATGATTTACAGACCAATGTATCAATTTACAAAGAGAAAACAAGATGAGCCTCTGGTCAGATTGCAAAAAGCTAAATACTTCATGGTCACAAGTTATTAGCATGTGGGGAAACAATTATCTTGTGGCCATGCCTTAATACTGTGTGTTCACAAGATACAAATACTCAAGTCTTCAGCGATCAGGAGAAGGAAATAAAGTTCCACATTTAGCATTTTGCAGTAGAAAGCCACAGAAAGTGCGCTTGCGCTGTTATTTAGCTGAAATTGGGCTGGTGCTGAGGGCAGTCTAGCAGACAGTATTTTACCGATGAATGCTGTTAGCTGCAGTCTGTCCTCTGCAACACCTCCGATCTTGAACCATCATCATCTAAAAGTGAGGGTCTCACCCTTTTTCGCCATATATTACGTAATTACGTAATGTTATTCCGTGTTCACTGAAAGTGGGTGTCTGAACGACACTTAAAATAAAAGTGCTTTTGTGAACCAGGTTAAAAGTTGGGGAGAGGAAGTAAAAGTTTTAAAGTGGCCACAGTTCCTGGTGTTTAACTCTTGTTTTAATCAGGAATTGGCAGAGATCGTTTGGAGGACGTATTTCAGCCAGCTGACCAGCCGTGGATCCGACCCAGTTTGAAACAGTAATTATTTAAAACACTGCTACATATAATCAACCAAAAGCGCTGCGATCCTCCACAAAGATCAAACTTCTACTGGATGAGAGAAATAGAGAGCAATGACGTGGCACCGTACTCGCTTTCTGATTGCGGAAAAAACAAATCAGTTGTTTTACAAAACCGTGTACAGACTTTTTTTTAATTTAAAGTGAGAGAGACCAGGTCATAGTCGACTGTGAGTAATACGGTATCTGCTCCTTACGTCACCACAGCACCCCGCTTAGAGAACGCTGAGCTGTCCCTTTAAGAAAGGTTTTCCAAAACTCAATCAACCAACACCAGCAACTTTACAGGGTTCATGAGCTGATCCAACAGACAGTTGGATCAGCTAACCGAACATTAGGTCCTAACCGAACCTAATGTTCGGTTAGGACTAAAAAATACAAGAAGGAATAGTTCACATATCCTCTTAATAATCTATCAAGCACTATCTGCATCTTTATTTGTGTGACTTGTGGAAACCAACCTTACATGCAACTTTCCTCATCTCCTCTGCTCTACAACAACACAACATGCCGGGTCAGTGCTGTTCCACAAAGAAAACCAAGCCCTGCAAAGAGAGAAGCTTTTATATCTGCTGGTGGCAGTTTAAAAAAAAAATCTGGGTTGAAAACAAAGGGTTCTCCTGTATTTTGAGATCTTTTGAAAAGGGATTTAGCATAGCCGTGTGCAAAGATAGGGTTGTCTTTTTGCATCGCACTTGAGAGATTTTTCCACAGCCAATTTCCAGGAATTTGTCAGCCCCAGAATGACTTCCTCAAACATGCATCTGCAACAAAAAAAAATAAATTAAAAAAATGGGAAAAAGTTAAACCAGTGTCGCTAGGAGACTAATGCTGATTGGTTGAGCCGCCCGAGTCGGTGTATATACAGAGGTTTGAAATTGGGAATGTCAAATCATTCCCAATTTCAAGACTTAAAAAAAAAAAAGTGCTACAGTGACCCAAGTTTTTCTGGTTGTACGGCAAACAAAACTCAGCTCTGGCCCTCCCCCACCTGATGCTGCACACCTCCAGGTCACTGGCTAATTCTGTTAGCTTCAGACATGCCACCAATCATTCTTAGTAAGGAAAGTGCATTTAAGACACAAGAGGCCAGCTTCATGCAACATGTGTGTAAAACAGCCAATTGCAGAAACTTCTTGAGCAGATAGCTTGACTAATAATCCAGCTAATCCATGATCAATATACACTTCTTACACCATAAAGCAAAGCATAGCAGAAAGGGACACTATTCTGCAGAAGAAGCATTTGAAAACTGTAATTATCAATATTTTATACAAGTTTAGTCATTGGTCGCCTTGACAAAGTACAGCAGAAAATAACAGCAGCAATCCTCACTAAACTGAAAAATATGCTAGAAGGCCACATCAGGCTTTTCGCAATGCCAAGCATAATTGTTGCTATGAGACCAAACATCACCTGGCCTGCTGGGTAATCGCAGGTTCTATGATGTTTTACTGCTACATGTCAACATCCTCAAGTTAAATATCTGCCCCCTGACAGTCTGAAACGCGATGATAAGAGAGCTCGCAGTGTTTGCCGTGTTTCAGTGGCGGCTACAAAGTTAATGGGATTTACAAGGAAGTGTCCCAGGATGCAGTTGCAACACAACCTGCGTTGCTCTGACTCAACACACCCATGGGAAACTGCAGTGTGGGTGTTCCTTCAGCTGTGCAGCAGGATCTCTCTGTTCCAGAAGATATAGAGAGGGCAGAGAAATAATGTCAAATCCTCTTCCCATGCAGAAACTCGGCAGGATGGTTTATTTCCGACACACTCGGTGAACTGTCACGGCCCGGAAAAGCCTTTTTAAACAACAAAAAAAAAAAAGGCCCGCGCATATCTTCAGATGTGAAGCAGGCACGCGCAGCGGACCCAGCGCGCTAGCAGCGCTGGCTAGCCCGCTGGTCCTGCTCGGTCTGGGTCGCTTTCAGCCGCTCCAACCGTCGCCGCGCGTCGGACCGACACCGAGACAGTGGGAGTCTTCCCAGCCGACACTGTCGAGTCACAGAGCAGCCGAACAGAGGAGCTGCTCGGCGCCGACTGCCGCACGGAGGCTCTCCAGAAATCAAACACCACCCACTTTCTCGCTGGCTAGCTTTAGCCCGAGAGCCGCTATCTCTGACAGGCTGGCGGCGGCTAACTCCGGTTAGCAAGGCGGAATCTTACCCCTTCACGCTGGGATGTCACTGCCGTACAGTGATGGGGGGTGAAAACGCGGCGTCGCTACGCCTATTTAAAGACACGGCGAACGGGAATCCCGCGGTGTAGCCGTGTCCATCGCCGCTGTTTGTCCAGCCATCCGCCCTGCTTCAGCACCGATCTCAGCCGAGCTTCCCTGGATGCACTGCGCAGGCGCGCTGCTGCTCTCTGGCTGCAGTCGGTCAGAGGATGCGCACAGACACACACAAATACACACACACACACACGCACACACTGTCTACAACACACACACAGGGTCATTACATCTGCGAGCTCCACGACATCCGCCCCTGAAACACACAACAAGGTTTGAAAACAATGCTGCGTTTATTTTCCTCCATCCGACTGCAGGGACAGTCCAAGTCACTTTACTAAATTTATTCTGCAGGAAACGCATCCTCAGGTTATGGACATTTTTTATGTAATAAAACAAGCTTTAAAAATAGCCTCGCATACAAATAACTCTTGTTCAAAGACTATGAAAGCGACTTAGAAATAAAAATAGTTGGAAATTGTTTTCATTCTTTAAATAATAACAGCAACACCAGGAGGACCTTGCGAAAGCAGAAGGCATGAAGTACAAATATGATAAATAACAAAAATATATTTGCCTCTTATTGTACCACCAATAATTCCAGATTATTTTGTTCATTTAAAATAAGTTCATTCTACTCTGTGCATGTTAAGTGCGTCATCTTTTTTGTGTAATATTAACAAAGTGCACAAAAATCACAATCAAATTATAATCCATCCTTTGTCCATATGAATAAGCAATAAAAAAAACATTTGGAGCTGATATCTAATCAGTTTCTACACAGAAACTGATGGGGAAAATTCTGCTAATCAAAACTGTCATAATATATTTAATATTAGTCAATTTAGTGGCTTTGTAATGGATTTGAATGAGAAATCTTTATGTTGGTAGGCACAGTAAGGCCTGGTTATGATGTCTGATTGTGGGAACATGCTGTACAATTCAATAAAAAGCTGTCACAAATGACATGCTCATTTCAGACCTCACTTAAAACACATCAGAGGCTTTTGTTGTTGTTTTTTTTATAGTAGATATAACCACTTAATCATTAATTAGAATCATAACTACTATTTCATTCTTTGTTGTTTTTTTTTTTGCTTTAACGAATAGATTGTTGCTCGTAGTATCCCTGTTTCGCCTGGGTTTATTCTGATTGGCTTTGTTTTGTGGCTAAATGTCTCAAGTGAATCTGCTTTGAAAAGCTTGAAAATTTGTAACATTGCAAAAAAAAAGAGAGAAAATGAAAAGCAAAAAAAAAAAAAAAAAAAAATCAGTTCATTATGTTTACACAAGGGGGCACCAACACTCTGTCCTCTCTTCACATACGTTCACCTGCTCTGCTGCAACAATGCGCCCACTTATGAACTCTGTTTGATGTGAAAAATACAAAATAATCAGTGCTGCTACTCAGACGGTGAAAGTCATATCACCAGCTTATTTGAAACCTGCATGTACTTTTAAATTGATGTATTGATTTCATATTTGTCTGGGTTATTTAGATATAAGTGAGTCCCTATAGAAAGGCTTAATGCCTCCAGTTCTTAATTTTAGAAGTGCAGGACACCGGTGGATTACGAAGAGGATCATTTTCGTTCTTCCTCTCCTTTACGCTGATACCCATTAACAAAATCCAGAGCAACTTTTAGCAAATCACAGAAGTAGATTCAAGATGGTAAGTTATTGAAACTATCTGACATGCTATAAAGACAGTTGGGCGGCCCACACGGTTTGGTGAAAACATCAATATTTGGGCTGTTCTGCAGGCTGTATGCATCAACGCAGTGACTTTAACAGGATGCCACTATTCATGTCTTTCCAGTGCAGTGTGCTGGTAAAAATCATCAGGTCAGGGATCATTTGGATGTTATTTTGCACCACCCACATATTTATCACCGCACGCCAAGCTCAATATCTCCTGGAAGCCTCATCCATAACAATGCTTCTCGCTCAAAAAGTAAAAATAAATGGAACGGCCCTGGCTCTATCCCCACAGCACTCTGATAGAACATTTGCAGGATCCTTGAAAAGTAACGTGGCAAATCCAAACTCTGCTATTGCAAACATCCTTTCACCAGACACTGCGCAGCATCCCGGAGGCATCTGGATCAAGGTCTGGCGGTGAAACATGTTGTTTCAGCACAAAGAGATCTGAGCTGTATTTATGATCTACTTGGTGCCCAAACCCTATTGATAAGAGACAGTTTGAGTCCTGCTGCAGTCAGACTCCTGAACAATGGCTCTTCAATAAATACACATATTTATTTCAATGTGTAATTGAGCTGAATATTTTCATTCATATTAGGTTGATAGAGTCTTTCATTGCATGTCATGCACTAAGCTGGATAGCCATGGAAAATAAACTTAAATCTCACCACTATGCACTTCTGTTCAATCCACTGGGGATTTCTGGCTAAAGAATATAACTGTGACACGTTTTTGAACATCTAGTGCCCTGGTTTAATCAGCCGAAACATAAAACCCTGGTCTGATCAATGAATCTGGATCCAATGGCTCCCCAAAGGCTAATTATGTTGCAGTGTGAAAGTTGAAAGGCTGCAACCATAAACCCACAGAGAAGAAACCGGAAAAGATACAACGTTTAAAATGTAAATGTAAATTTAAAAAAAAAGGAAGATGAATAAATAATATCTTGAAAATGCGAAGCTTTTCCCAGTTTTTAGAAATATCTCAAAAATGTCACCAAAAAAAGTAAAACATTCAATTTGGGTAAAATAATTTGAGGTCCTACGGGCAACGTCTCCCAGTTAAAGAAAGAAAATTTGCATTCAGTTAAACAAAAGCTTTTTTTTCCCCCACTGTCATTAAATTTTGTAAAAACCTTTCTGATTAACCAAATTAATCATATTTGCTAACTGGCAGGTAAACAGGCTACTGTAACCACGACGGCCTATTTTAATGTTCTCTGTCCCTGTCACTTTTTGAGCAGTGTCTTCTTCTTCTTCTCTCAATTGTATTTCTTTATCTATTATGTTCATTTGATAGGGGCAGGCACACGTTAACACAGACAAACTCAATAAAGTCCCAAGTATTTTACTAGAACTAGATTTGTTGCAAGACTGTTTAATCTAAAAGCTATTAAAAGATGAAATGATAATAGTCATTTAACACAACGTTGACCACATGGACAAAATCACACAGGTGAAGCAGTAAAATGTACAAACGTGACAATAAAAACACTGAGCGTGGATACGGTTATGTTTTAGTCATAGCCAGAGTTTTGTTTGTGCTTTTTGAACATATTGAAACTGGTTGGAGATTTTCAATATGCAGGGAATGTATTCCAATGGGCAATAACGCTCTTCAACAAACTTCAGCCACCATTTTTCAAACATCTTTTCCTTTTGTTCTGGGGTTAATAAGCACAGAAAACCGTAATGAATTCATTCTTTATCGTTTGGAACAGCTCACGCGATAAAGTTGTTCCAAACAGAAATTGAGGAAGATCTGTACGTTTTCCATTGTTTTGTTTGACATGACATTAGAAGTCGATTTGCTGGCAGGCTGGATTTTCCTGTCATGAAATGTTGATCAGTCTACCAGTTTTGCCCCCTGCTGGTCATTACATTACGGGTTTCTTTTTTATGGAACCAAATTGTTGTTTCTTACCATTTTTCACTTTGTTTAAAGCCTTCAAACATGTTTTAAGTAAAAAAAAAAAAAAAAAAAAAAAAAAAACCCATGTATTTATATTCGTTACCTCTACATTATTTAACACATTATCAGAGTTATAACATATTAACTTCCTTGCCTCTAATGTGTGTTCATCCATGGTGTTAACACAAATCCATTTTGCCTGTGTTGACTCTGTTGGCGTCTCACTGGACGAAATAACAAACAAGTGGCACATAATGCGATTTGAGCTCAGTCTAAGATCGACTGATAGAAAACCCATTTATCCTTGGATTGGAGCAGCCGCCATGGATTTAAGGATAACAAAATAAAACATCCCTCAGACCTCATTCAGTTCCAGCTCTAAGTCATCTCTGTTGTTATCTCTCTCCCCCCCCCCTCTGTGGTCATTGTGTTTGATTTATCGGTTTGAGCCCAGACAGCCTCCCCTTGGGTTTTTCTGTGGTTAATTTGTCTCACTGCTCCTCATGTATGTACAGATGCACGTCTGTGCCGGCGAGATAAAGCGAAGAAGGTGCGAGGCGGACTGAGTTCAAGCAGGAGGCTGCAGTGATACTCATGGAGCCTATAAGGCAGAGCAAAAGTTTCACTGTGAGAAGAGACGAAGGCTGAATGCAGATTCGAGAAGAGAGCCACAGGATGAGCAATGCAGCCAGAATAGCAGTGACTTTGTTTTTATTTATGTTTCTAAGAAAATCCTTGAGCATTTATATATTCAGACTGCAAGTCTATGTATATATATATATATATATATATATATATATATATATGAGTCTGATTCTTTTTGCACAACTTTTTTCAACAGCAATCTCTCCGTTTTTGTGTTTCAAAATCCATTTACAGCACTTTCTGTCGTGTGTGTGTGTGGGTGCGTGTGTGCATGTGTGTTTTAGCACAAAGCACACAGAAATAAAAAGAGGTGGACTTAGATGTCTATCATGGATATAATAATGCTCTCACCAAGTCTATCACTACCCATCGCCAGGCTGCTCTTCAGTTCAGCTCTTTTCTCCCAGTAATTGACTGGCAGCCTGCCAAGGGAAGTGAGAAGAGTTTATTATGATATCATAAAAAAAAAAAAAAAAACACAAAAAAAAAAAAAACCCACTGATGATATAAGGCTTAATAACTAGAACCTAGTTGTCATGTCTTTTTTTTTTTTTTGGTGTGTTTCTCAGCAATAGAGACAATTATCTACTTAAATACTCATCTGCACACTTCTTTTTCTGTTTTATGAATGTGAATTGTGGGGGAATTGGTCTGATTGCCCCACACGGACACAAATCATATTTTTATACATTTTCTAACATCTTGAGTACGGGAGAGGATTAGGGCCACTTACAATACAAAAATAATTCTGACTGTAATCTCAGAATTTTCTCTTGCGTAGCTTCTGTGGTGTCTACTAATAACTCAGGAGTAACTCAGTCTGGCGGAGGATAAGCTAGAACTCTGTGAACCCGGGCTTGTTATCGGCTGATTTCTAAGTATGCAATCCGGAGATTGCATACTCGGGCAAATGAGATGTCGACCATGGCTACCGCTTAATCAGCGGGTTTGAAAAACATGGATTCGGTCACAGGAAGCATATCCATATGTGGGGGAAATTGGATTTAAGTCAATTTGCAGTGTTCGGCTGGCACCCATTACGCTCCCTTCCTAACTGTCAGCCTATAAATTTAATGAGTTTCAGAGAGACGAAGCAGAAAAGTAACTTCAAGTCCCTTCAAGAGTGGTTTCCATGGCGTTTCCATCTCACTCTCTCTGCAGGTAGGCAGATTTAGAGCTGCACTTGGCTCCAGGCTGGATTCTCAACTCCAAGCTGCTGTGATAAAAGATCCGGACACAGGGGCAGACCTGAAACTGTGAGTTCTCGTTGATTTCACCAGCAGCTCACACAGAGTTCCCCGTCTGGAAACCCAGCCGTCAACGTCCATTTGTCAAAGCGCGACGGGCTTCAGATGCAGCATCACCGCCGTCGCAGAGATTGTTTACCACGCGGCGCGTCGGCTTCTGCTTTCCACTGCTGCAGGAATGCAGGCCGACTTTGAGACAGATATACACAGACAGTCTGTCTTCTGCTAAGCCTCGGCAGGCTGGGTTCAGTTTCACACCGACAGACATACAAATGTAGCAGGTTCAAAGAAAGGCAACATTTACTCTCAAAGTGATTATAAATGTTCAGTTATATAACTAACGGAAAGCTTTGCAGAAAAGCATTTCTGTTGCGAAACGTCGACATGGTAATGGTTAAAATTATATTTAAAAACTTTTGAGGAGACATTAAAAAAAAAAAAAAAAAAAAAAATCTTTTCCACAAACTGTTTGATGCATTTCTTGTAGAGAGTTAAAGCACTTTCTCTGTTAGCTGTTCAAAATGTTCGCCCGTGGCTTTATTTGTGGACCAGTTTGCTTTGGATTCTCAGTTTCAGCGACTCACTTGGCTTGTTGCCGACATCATGTCAAAAGAAACATCAGAAATGCATTCACCGAGAAAAACATCGATGTGTTTTGTGCTTGTTTCTTTATTCCCCCACAGGAGGCGTCCTTTTGATCGTCAGACACCAGAACTGTTTTGTGTGAAACCCTCGGCGGTCCGACGCTGTTTGCTCGCCGAAGACCAAAGAAAATACCAGACAGGTTAGGCGTAAAGTTGTGTGGGAGCTTGAAGCCGTGTTCAGGTTACAAAGCAACACATCAAACTCTGAGTGGAGCTCGGTCTGTCACAGACATCAAGACATCGAGACATTAATGAACGATTATCAGCTGTGCACCTTTACACAGATACGTCTCTAAAATTAGAACATTGTGAAAAGGTTCATTTTTTCCCCCCCCAACTAATTTCATAACTCATATATTTAATAGTAAACATGGTGTGAAATGTTTCAAACTTTAATTTCTTGTTTGTTTTTTTTTTGTTTTTTTTTTGAAAATGCTTCCACTCAATGAGCCTCTCTAAAAATGACCTTTGGTCTCCTTGTGAAGAGGGTCGACGAGTGTCTTCTGGACATCTGTCCACCCAGCCGTCGTCCAGCATGATCGCGTCGCCTGCTGATCCCGACTCAGAGAGCTTTTGGAGTCTCAGGAAACCTGCGTGGGTGTTTGGACGCGCTTAGCTGGTCAGTTTGTGAGACTGCGAGTCTCCAACATATTTGACTTTACCACAATGAGGTGAAATCCTGAGTTGCATTTGAATTTTTTTTACATCCACCTGCGACTGAAACGAGGCTCTGATAAGCCCAATGCTTTTCCCACAATGAAAGACTTTCCAGAAAAGCCTTTTTAATTATATTTAAACACAATTTTCTCCACACAGGTGGAAGAAAGTGATTTCTGGTGAGACCAAAACTGAACTTTTGTTACTCTGTGTTGCTCTGTAAAACCCATAAAAGAAATCTATTGCGGTTTTTTGGTATTATTAAAAGAAAATGTACCTAGAAAAAAATTCAAGTAGTTCTGAGGAGAACAGAAAAGACAAGACGCACAGCAAAAACACAAAATCCTACCAAGTGTCTAGTTTCTGGTGAAAATATCTTTGTAATCTTGAACTAAGACAAAACTAATTTAAAATGAACTTTTTAGCAAGAAATAGAGATTTGCTTTAAGTAAATAATTCCTTAATATTGGCGATCGTTTAACTTATAACAAGACATTTTTCTCATGTTAGAAATTAATTCATCTGCCAGTAGAACAAGGACTTATTTACTGAAAACAACAGCAACAAATCTTGCTGAAAAGTTACTTTTGTCTTATTTCAAGTTCACTGATATAGTTGCACTAGAAACCAGACCAAAGATACTTGGTAAGATTTTGTGATTTTGCAGTGCAGGCAGGTCGTTTTGCACAACGCAGACCTTCCTAAGAAAGAAATCATCAGACCTGAACCTGCAGCCAATAAGATAAAAGTAGAAAAAAAAGAGAACCGACAAACTGGAAAGCAATCAGTTTGTCCAGAACCACCATGAATCTCTCTCCGCAGCACATCATCATTTCCTCACGACAGACCAAAAACAACAACAACAAAAAATCATCCTTATTTTTTGGGGAGCATTTCCGTTGTGGAAACAAAACATCGTCTGCTGTGGAAAACAGCAGCTGGTTCAGAAACAAATCCACTCAGGCAGAGAAATGACATCAGGTATTTCTTTATTTACTTTTGTGGAGGTGCAGATGCTTTTTGTGTGCCTTTCATCTAAGATACACATTCTTCAATAATATACAACATTCCAAACCACTTTTGACTCCTTTTAGCTGGACTGAGTCGTGACTTCACAGAGCGTCATAACGGCCCTGGCTTCACAATCTCGAGGAAGTTGGAGGTTATTTTTTTAAAAATTTTTTTAACATAAAACTTAACTAAAGAGGTCAGCTTAAATGTAATTTATTATGGGGTTATTCAGTGTCTGACATCGCTGCATGTTTTCCTCTAGTCTGTTTAAAACTAAAATCCTGCAGAAACAACTAAAACTTGAATCCTTGTCTCTTGAATCTTGTGTTGTGGATAATGTGGGATACTTGGGTGCTTTTGTATTTCTCATTTTGCTTCTCAGCCGGTGGAGAAGTTTGTTACTCTCCGGTCTCTCAGTCCAGATTGAGAAGTAAACAGGAGCATGTTGTGAAACGCCGCAAAATTCAGTGCTTTGCGTTTATTTATTTATCTTTGTTCCCCCAAGTCTCTAAAACATTTTCCCGCCCGCCTAAAGGCTCGTCACATCCTAATGTAATAGTTGAGGTGGAAGCACTTGTTTACTCCTTTTGTTTCTCAATTACCGTCTACTGCAATCATTTCTTTTGCAAAGGAGAGGGAGGACGGGGATATGACGCATGTGTTTTCCTCCCACACGATGAATTAAGAGGACGGCGGTGTTTAAAAAGCGATGAGAATCAAAGTGTGCTCTGTCATGTATGCTGCTGCCTCAGCGATTAATGACTCCTCATAAAACGAGAGTTGGACTGCAGAAAACACCGGCTGCTCTGGCGTTTCACGGGAGAGAAAGGAAAACATCCAGACGTGAAATAAACACCGTTTGCGTGCGCACAAGAGATACCTGGACGTATTAATCTGAACAAAAGTTGATTAAAGCAATGTTTGTAACAGTAGGAAATTTATGTAACGAATGCAATTCTGTTTTTGCGAAGCTCATCTAAAAATCTCAAAAGGTTTCTGTTTTTGTACAACACGACAGAAACTACTGAGCATCACCTGTTATCTGAAAGACTTCATGATAGCCCACATTTTAACTCGCCACCCAGGACGTTTGAAACATTAACAGGTACTACAGAATTACAGATTCTTATGGCGCTTGACGACCCTGTGTTCCCCCTACTTCTGCCTATAGCCTCCAAAAAGCAATAGAAAACTGACTTTCATTGTATTTCATTGTCAGGTTTTCTTTTCTTCCTGTTGAATGTGGTGGTAATTTTTTTTATGGTGTTGGTGTGTTGTCTGTTTTGAGAGAAATGTACAAACAGCTCATTTATTAATTACCACTATGTATAATTCAGAAAGCTGAGATGCCATCGGTGAAAACAGACAACTGTTCCCTGCACCACCTTGGTGAAAACCCTCCAGTTTCTCCTTTGTCAGCAGTCTGCTCGCCCCAGGTTTTGGCCCAGCTCAGCACCAACGGGAACAAAAGATAAATAAATAATAATAATAAAAAAAAAAAAGCAGCTAAACCGGTAATAAAGCCAGCTGAGTCGAGCAGAGCCCGGAGAAGTCAGTGGGGAAGGGGGGGTTATGTAGTTCGATCTGACCAAAACATATCGTTCAATTTAAAATCCCTTTTGTGGTTTATTGAACTCGGTGGGACTTAAAAACAAAAACAAAACAAACAAACCAAAAAAAAAAAAAAAAAAGATTCTGTCCATCAACTTCAGTCGTGCAGAGAAAGGTTCATATGGTGTCTTGGTAATCTTTTGAGATTCTTTATTTTTTTTTATTATCATTATTATTTTTTACTCCATTACCATCCTGCTCACCGTGTGTGTTGGTAAAACTGACCCTGGTCTTCCTCTGGCCTTGTCACTCACACTTCCAGTTTTTAAACATTTTTTGCCGAATCATGAGATTTCCTCCCAACATCCCACAACTAAACAAACAATTCAAAATTAAATGGGTGTTTTTGCAGCGTATGATTAATGCCACTAGAATGAATGAGAAATCTGTTGTTGTTGTTTAAGTTGTTTCACTGATCGTGGATGGTGCCGTGAACCTTCCCATCTGTCAGAACGACAAAGTTAAGACTCGCTCGGCTTTAGCGTCTCATGCTGTGGCGTTTCTGCTCATTAAAGGCACCAGGGCTGAAAATTCATTAGCATTACATTTGTCTTAATTAAACCCATGTTTGTGCTTTCTGATTAAAAAAAAAAAAAAGAAAGAAAGAAAGAAGACGAAGTTTACTTGGAGCTCATAAAACTCCACAGCCTCAGGATTAATGGCTTAATCAAACTCCGGCGCTTTCCGCGCGGATCACGCAAACAAAACAAGCGCGCTGACCAATAAAGTGTCAAAATCCTGATGATTGTGAGTCGTTCTCTGCCCTCAGCGTTCTCTGTAGGCTTTTCAACTCACTACACCAGGCAGGAGTCGTGACGAAGAGCAACCGATATCTCCATCCAGTCAGCTGCAACTTGCTTTTCCTTCAATTACTTGCTGCGGATGGTCATTTAGATTCTCTGCAGGCTCCTGAGTGCGTATGCCTATTGTGAGGGAACGCAATAGGGAAGCTCGCCTCCACGAAACAAAGAACAAAAAAATAAATAAAGAAAAACAATGTCAGATGCAGCAAGTGGAGCCAAAGGAAAGCATTGAAGTGCAGAACAAGATGTACTGTAGAGTATTGCTCTGAAGCTCATCTTGAATTATGTTTTTTTTTTTTTTTTTGATTCAACGGAATAGATGAGAATGAACTAAGATGTCGAGCACAGCTGGGAATCGGCAACAGAAAGCTTGAAAATAAAACCGTTTCAGCTCATTGAAACCCGCAACCGGACAGAAAAACTGAAGAATTTTATGCAGAACCGCAACAAAAGGCTGTAACCCTAAAGGGAACAAAAATATAAAAATTCTCCTCGGTTTATTTATCGTGGGGCTAATTCACACCGTATGTCGTCTCAACACACTTTTTTATTTTAATTACAACATGCAGATGACTGCAGTGTCCCTGTCACACTGACTCAGCGAACTCTTCTCCCGAGCAAGCATGTGGCGATGGTGGAGAGAAACCACACCCTACGAACAGCAAAAAATAAGAAATCTGAAACCTCAGAGAGAACCAAAACCGCAGGGGAAACGCAGGATTTGATTTCTTTTGCGTTCCCTCACAATAGGCATACGCACTCTTTTTCAAATGTCAAATTTATACACGTTTAAAGAGCCTCGGCGTTTCGCCTTAACTCTTTGAAAACTGATTGAAAATCGATTTGTGTGAGAACTGCACAAGAAAACGGCCTTTTAAACCATTCAGACTGCCGGCACAAGAAAGACACAATCAAAACTGTCAAAAATAACTCAGAAATAGTCCAAATAGTTTTTAACTTTCTTTCCTTCTTATGGAGAGTTTTCGTTTATATCTTAGTAGGGATGGAAAGCCAATATTTGACCTGTTTTGCTTTTGCATTTTGCACATAGTTCAGTGGTGCATTTCTGTCTGAAAAGAAAAAGATGTTAAAATTCAAATATCTCACAAAAGAGATTTTAATATATATGAAAAAAACCTCACGGAAGCCTTATATTGTTGCAGAAAGTACAACGGCCACCATAAGAAACGCTTACAGCATTCAGTTTTGACCCCTGAGGTGATCGGGAACACAGGGAATGCAAAAGAAATTTAAAAAATCCTGCATGTCTTCAAGGGGTCTCCGTAAAAATCAATAAGAGTCCTTAAGAACTCTTAAGAAAGTAATTTTGTTTTTCTCAATCAATTGAAATTCTTAAGATTTCAGGCTGAATATGCCAGCAGGAGCAATATCCTGTGGTACGGCGGCATTTAGTCGCCCACCTTTTGGAGCTTAGCGTGGGTGGATGCAGCCAAAGCTCTGATTGCCCCTTTAATTAATTCTACAAGTTTGAAACCTGAAATCTGTTAGATTAAAGTCTTTTTTTTATTTTACAGTCCAATGAAGATGAGGCTCGGTTTTTTTTTTTTTCTTTCTAATGCTAGCAGCGCAGCATTGGGACTGGAGCCGCTGTAAGTGTTGAGGTGAGAAATCAAACATTATCTGTTTGAAAGGGTGAGAAAAGCCTAATGTGGTTCTGGCTGAACAAACCCGTCGAAGTTGCTCTGACAACGGGCTAAATCTGGTTATTGGCCATTATTTATTTAAAAAAAAAAAGGCATTTACCGCAGATTACTTTGTTGAATTTGTTGACGGCCTCACTGGGCAGGAGTCCTCAGGCCTCCTGCCCAGGAGTGGGCGCCCGGCGACGGGGACTAAGTCCGGCCTCGTTCCTCTTGTTTTTAATGAAGCTTTTTAATTACAGAGCTGTAAAGGTTCGCACAGGGACCGGCTCTAATGTTCCACTTGAGAGGAAAGGATGGTAAACATGTAAACACCGACTGAAATTCAACTCAACAGCAAAAGATTTCCATCCTTTCAGAAAAAAAAAAAGCTCTCATAAAGTACCCGAATCAGCATTTTAAAAAATCTCAAATATTGCTTTCAGTCAGAGATTATTTACGCAGCACGTTTACGACAACCTCGGCTGACATAAGCGCTTCACAGCAATCACAACGTCAACGATAAGCGACGAGACGAAAACATCAAATTAAGTCAGGCAAAAAAAATAATGTAATAGACAACTAGAAAAACGGCAAAAAATGAACACACCTTGAACCGAGACGCTCGCTCAACCTGGGAGGTGTGAACAGCAGGACACCTGGGAAAAAACGTAGGCCTGATTTTCTGTGCACTCTGAAATTTCTCCACACCTCATGTGTGAAACAGCGTGCAGGGATAAAGAGAAGATGAGCATTTTGTTCGACAACTAAGACCCTGCGCTGCATGCATGGCATTGAGGATTCTCTAAATGAATACTTTCGACATAAGAGAAGTGAGGGGGAACGCAAGAATTTCAAATTTTGAACACGCAAGAAGCGGCAAACAAAATCCCTCCAGACCTCAGACAGCTTTAGTCTAATGGACACAAAAAGCAGCCTGTCGTCTATGATCACCTCGAAAAACAAAGGAATAATTATAATAATAATAATGAAAAAAAAAAAATAAAAATAATATTAAAAAAGCAAACTTAAAGATTATTTTGTTATTAGCTGTCACTACGACATTCAGCATCACATTATTTTTGTCGTCTTTTGGATGTTTTTCTCGGTTTTTGCTTGTCGTGGGCCATACTTGTGCCTGAACAAAAAGCTTCCACGAGTTTCAGTGACGAGCTGCGCAAAAGGTTTCTGGATCTGCCTCTCCTGGTTGTTACAGGTGAGGCAGCAAAGCCAAAAGCATTTTAAAGAGCAGCCTGCACAATCAAAAGAGTTGCGAATGAATGGAGTGTGTAGGACTGAGTAGTGGATCTCTTCTGACCTGTTTCTTTCTCTTAGTTTCTCTTGCTGCACGGCGCAGTCCTTTGACGGGAAGTAATCAGCGAGAGGGTCAAGTGTCACGAGCGTGCAGGAACCACCGTCTTTGTGATTAACCTCACTCTGTGGGTGGGAAGAACAAACGTCCAGCAATGTACAACCCAGGAAAAAAAACAAAAACAAAAAAAGACAACAAAACAACGAAATGACTGCTCTCCGTTCACACTCACGTAGCCGGTCTGTTGTTGTCGAGAAAGAAAATCTCATATGTGACGCAAAAGCCGTTTGGTTAAATGGAGGAAGGTTTGCATTGTAACACACAACAAAGGCAGTAGGATCATTCATAATGTGCACATTCATAAAAGATTGGCTTTTTTAAAATGTCCTAAAAGATTATTGGGTAACATAACATCTTAAAGCCGTCGAAGGAAGGAAAACTCCACAGGAAAATTGCAGCCGTTCATCTGACTACCTCTCAAACCAGCAGAGAGAGAGAGATCCGTCAGTGAACCTCGTCACAGCCTGCCTTTTATTCTCTCCATAAATTCTCAGTCAAATTTGCATCTGGACTGTTTGATGGGCGAAGGACCGAGTCGATGCCTTTCCGAAAGAAAGGTTTTATTACATTCCGTTTCATGGCTGGATGAAACGACGCCCGGAAAATTAGAGCCTCATCGCCGTGCCCGTTTTTGATGGATGTGATGTGAGAGATGGCCGGCGTTTCCAGTAGAAGGCAGATTTTTCTCCAAGACTAACGACTCTCATTAGTCCTGCTCCTTTATCTGATGTCTAATTCTGAGTGTTGAAATGCTCCCATTTTTCTCTCCAGGCTTGATTACAGCTGCGTCCATCAAAAGCTTCCTGATTTATCACCAAATATTCCCGTTTATCAAGTCAGTCAGTGAACGCTTCTCTGTAGCTCGGTGCTTCTCTTCTGATCATGTCTTATTGATGGTTTAGCTCTTATTCTTTTGTGAGTGACTTTAATGTCCCTCATCCAGTTTTTTTTTTTAAACATCATTGCCAACGTTTTTTTCATTTCTGATTCCAGTTTTGTTGCTTTGACAGTTTTCTGTTTCACAAGTGAACTGATAAGTTTCTCTTTCCAATCTTGTTCGCCGCAGAGAGCGTTTGAATTGCCCTTTTGAAAATGGTACAAATTCCGCCAGTCCGTCTACTTTCTCTTGTAAAATAAAACTAAAACATCTGCAAACCCTTCCCTTTTGGCTGCCAGCACCTGTTATATAGTTTTGTGAACGTGTGCAAAATTTTATGAACATTTATGTTTCATTCTGTGTCCTGCTGACACGAATGAGGAAACATTGCTTTGCATCAAATGTTTTTCGGTGACAGTAGGTCACTGAGCGGAAGCCTGGTGTCTCTAGTTTGGCATTTAAGATTTCTAATTATTGAAAAGTTCTTCTAAGAAAAATGAGCAGATTTCACCAAACCACTACTTTGATGCTTTCTCCTGAATCTAAATGATTAAACTAATAAGCTGATGAGAGAGATTACTTCTGCAAAAAGATTAAAAAAAAAAAAAAACTGCTTGGGGACAAAATCTAACTCATGATGCAGATCCGTGAAACGTGATGAGGACCCAACTTGACCCTGGAGCACAAGACAAGAGACAACATTACCAAGAACGTAACAATTTGCTCGTCATCACTTTTCTGTTTTAACAGGAGCAGGAAGAAGTGGAGATGTATTTAATCCTACCGCTAATCCCTAATTGTTCCTGTCATAACAGCTTTGCGACATGCATTACGTTTCTCAGTGCAGTTATTGTGAATGTCAAGTTTTGGTCACAGTTGGAGCAAAAAATTCTGTCGTTTAAGCAGGAAAATTATACCTTATTTCAGAACCGGAACAACATTCGGCGAGCTGAATGGACTCATTCTATTTCTCTCTAATTGACCTAACGTCACGCAGAGACCGCCTCCGGCCTGCAGGTAATGATCTGCAAATCACACTTAAAAAAGAAAGGCCAGGTTCTGAATTGACATGTTGTATTACTCAAACCCTCTCAGGTTCTGCCTGAATCTCATGATTGTCTCTCAGCCGTGAGACGAAAACGGGCAGCCTCATCCGTGTTTCCCGCACAGAGACGAGATCCTTTCATCCAGTTGGCTGCGAGGAAAAGAAAACACTCCGCAGAGGTCGATTCAGGTTTCATGTTACATGAACAATGTTTGCCAAGATAGATAATCTGGCAAACAGTTGCAATTAAAATTGCTGTTTTTAATGAGCTGCAAGTTTTAGTCTCTGTTATGAACCAAGTTCTTTTTTTTAATTTTTTTATTTAAAACCATTAAAATGCCTAAAGTGATTGACAGCATATTTTAAGGGGAACGCTTTGTCATTTATTTGATAAATCAATCACTCGAGTATTTTCCAATTATGCAAGTTTATAGCTAATAGTTCATGTGGTTACAGACTTATGAAGCATTCCACTCTCATATTATTGTTAGGAAGGATTTAAGGAGCTTTAAAGCTGCTGAACATGTCAAGCTGAGAGATAAATGAGGAGAAGCACAGCAGCATTTAAAGGGAGGGATATATTTTGGTTTTTTTTTCATAATTTATTGCTGAAGCTTTTTATTAGGGGGGGCGGGGGGGGTTGATGGCTCAGTCTGAATCCCACAAAGACAAACAGGGCTGATTATCATCCAAACAATTCATTCATGAGATGAATGGGAAGCCTTATTTAATGAGAAAACCATTCCTGAAGTGCGTCTTGGTTGATTCAAAGAGTTGATTCTCCGCTTGCTGGAGAAAAGATCAATTATTGAGTTGCAAAACTGACAGAGTGCATCGCAAAAAGAAAGCGGTGGCGAAACACAGGCTGAAGGTAAATCTGTGGACATCAGAGCTGAATCCGGGTGGGATTTTAACAATTTAACAGCAGCTGACAAGACGGGAGGTGTGACAGGTATTTAAGTTGTGAAAGGTTTTTGAAGGTGGTGTTAGATCTTTAAAATACTGACAATAGATTTCATAATATAGCATGTTCTAAATTATTTTTTTTAAAATGTAAAATTAAAGAGAATTTATTCTTAATGATCCAAAATGTCAAGACATGAACCTCCACGAATAGCGTCACCCAAATACCTAGCAAACTGGCACAAAACCGAGAGATGTAAAAGCAAACATGGCAACCCCAGTTGATCTGTAATTTGGGATAGTGGAGAATCACCAATGGGAACAAACCAATCAAAACAATCCAACATTGTGGCAGCTTTCAACAAGACAACATTCCTGCTTCAGACCTGCACAAGAACACTGGTGCTGTCATGATGTGGCAGTGGGTTGACGAAGACCCAAATGCAAAGCGGCGGAGAAGTGGAGTAGTAAATGTTGAATGGAAATGATGAACAAAACTTACAAAATTCCACCGCGAAGCTTCTGTTCACTGTGATGATTTTCTGCTTACGGCGAATGAAAATGCAACATTTGGAGAACAGATCATTACATCAGGTAAATGCTTGTTTTTAATGAAAAGCGCATTCAGTCTGTGCTTAAAGATTATGTTCAAAAGGTAAATTTGATCTGACAATTATACATCACACGCTTTAGATCTGTCTAATTTATTTTCTAAGCAGAAAACAAATCAAACAGCCTCCTTACGCCAACGCTGATGTGGCGGGTTGGATTAAGTTCTTCCTTTTGTTTTGTTTTGTTTTCTTTTGATTGCTTTCTGCTGTTTCTTTTTACCGATTCAATTTCAATTAAAATAGCTGTAAGTTTTGTACAGAGGACATAAAAAGTAAAAAGAATTTAAAAAAAAACCTGGTGGGTTTCTTCTTTTGTTTCTTGATCGAGCTTCATAAAAGCGGCTTATTCTGATTGTGCTCCAGGTTAATATTACTAACCCCGTTACTAACGGGGGCAATTAAGCCCATGGCTCTTTCCTCTATTCGGCTGAACATTGAATTTGCCCTTCTACCTTTGTGTAGCTGCTGTTTCGTGTCTTCAGTGGAGAGATCTGAGCAGAAAACACACAGCTGAGCCTGGGCTCGTCTGTGTTATCCTTGGGATGAACTAGTCTGTGCGTGAGACGGTTGATTGGTTTAAAAATGCACTGGAATGTCAGGCTTAGAAAATACCCTTCTCAGTCTCTCGGAAGCTGTGGCCACGTCGGGACAGACAATGTTCTTCTGCTCCAGTGGGCCGAGTTTGGTTTTCCCACTCTCTCAATGTGCAGTTAAAAGACGGCAGCTCCCCTGAACTCTTGGCGACATTGTGCGGTGAGCTGATGTTGCGTTCAGTAAAGCTTTCCTCCTCTGCGGCTCGGACCTGAGTGTCTTCCACACATCCAAATTCTCTTTTGCCTGTGTCAGATCTGCCACCCTGGACTGCAAGTCTGACAACTCTTGCAAGCCAAGAGTTAATACCGAAACAGACGACATTGGTTTGAATGCGGCAGCGGGAATTATTTCTAAACTCTGGGGGATTCCAGCTGGTTTCTGGGCTTTCTTTGACATTTTGCTCCTTTGATTCATGTGTTCGGTAATTATTTGTTGTTCCATTACCATTTTGCAGCTAATGACTTCGTAGACGGATGAATTCCTTGAGGTGTCTCTGTATTTGTGGGTTATTGTTGCTGACATCTGGTGTGAGTTGTGTGTTTTTTTTCTTTCATGAAATATATTTTCTGAGAAAAAGATTAACGCTTTGAAAACTTTTTTAATCCGCTACATATGAGTAATAGTAGAGAGGATGCAGCTGCTTTTGACCTGAAACAACAGAAATGTCACAAACAAAGTCTCATGCATGAGCTCTGACATACAATCTAGATTTTATTTCACCATAAACAGTGTGGCATTAACAGGGGAAGATGAGCAGTCTCATCCTGTTAGGAGGCCAGTCGGCAACAACCAATTGCACTACTAGAAGTCATGTCGGTTCACACAAAGATGCAGTTGAGAACACCAGGAAAGCAGCAATCCTGAAGCTCATGAAACGCCGTGTGAAGGCAGCGTGTTGCGCCTGACGTGAAGGAAAAGAGACTGCAGCGTCATCACTAGAGCTGGAGGCGAGCAGGGCAACTATCCTACGTTCGGACCCCCAAAAATGTTAAAATAAAGGTTGTAAGTTACAAACTCAAAACAGAAACGAAAAGGATCTGATGCAGAAATATTGACATATCTCCGTATGTTGCACATTCACAGCATGGAGGAGGTTAGGGGCCACAGCCGCCTGCAAATAGCTAAAACCCACCAACACTTGAGACTTTGTCTAAAAAATGCTTTTAACTGACTATTTTTACAGCTACCACACCAAATATACCCTAATATGCATGAACACACACGGCGGAAAAAAGCCTCCATATTACTGCCGAAGCTAATAGCTCCAGAAAAACAATATGGAGGTGCTGATGCTGATGCTGCCAGCCGTTTTCAAGCTCCCTGCTCCAGCTGGCTCGGAGGTTCGCTTAGGGACCGTCAACAAATTTCTGAACCAAACTCTCCTGTCAAGCAAATGTTAATAAAAGTCAACTGGTACAAAAAACTGATATTTTACTCTTTTACATGAGGCACACTATCCTCCATTGAAATTTTAATTTATATTCAAGCTTGAATAATTTTAATATTAAGTAACACGATGTTTTTCCATATTGTGTGCCACACTGACTAGAAATCAGTGTGAAATTGTTCAACTAAACTGTAAATATGAGGCACACGCAGTTTTATTTTCTACGAAAGCCCATTTCATCTTTTTCGTGGAAAATGTTGAAAAGTTGAAATAATTTTAATAATGGCAAAAAAGTCATTAATAAAAACTGAGAGACCCTTTTCAACATGCAGTAATGAAATGAACTGAGTTTCCACACAGTGGGTGGATGAATTAAAAGAGGTTATTATGGCTGCAAATCTTTTCAAGAGGGAAAGTTTAATCGAGAAGAAAACTTGTTTTTCAATACAATTACTTGAAATTACTTTTCTTTTTAAAAACAGACCAGAGTAGAAGACAGGGAGAAAAAAAAAAAACACTTGTAGAAGTTTAAATTAGTTTCCTAAGAGGCCAACTTTCTCCATTAATGTTAGAGCTTAAACAACCGATTCTTGGTCATAAAAATGTTCTACTATCCTATGAGGTTGAGCCTAATCAAACTTCTTATCTAAAAAAGTTCCCGGTCTCAGTCACAGCGAGAACTTAAATCAACTTCAGCCTGAAGCGAAGCGTGGCTTTTCGTGCAGATGGCTTCCAAGCAGCCCAGTGGATTATGTGAGCTGTAGACAAAACACTCCGAGAGAAACACACAAAAGAATGCAGCTCGACCCGTTCCATCCAAAATTCACTGCAGAAGATTGGTGAAACACTCCGAAAGCGCGTCCCGGGCCGGACGAGGCCGGAGCTGAACCCTTCGGACGTCATTGCACTTACGATGCACCCACCCAAACACAAGATGAACAAAGTAAAACTGAGAGTTTGGCTCTGGAGAAGCTGCTGGAGAAAGGTCAACAACATTGACATGCACACAACGAGCCGCGTGTTCAGTCTGCAAGACAATTGCATAGGTCGTTCCAAATGTCCTCTGAAAGCAGGAAACGAAATCAAAGTGTCTCGGTGTAGAACATTTTGATGAAAGTTGGTGAAAAATGAAAGGCAAAAAGAAGGAGAAGATGTTGTCATAATGACTGGTCTAAATCAGGAGGCGAAAGACCTGGAAGAGAAATAAGATTACTCTTGTTAAACATTCATCAGATCGTCAGGAGCCCCTCGTGAAGATCTGAGAGTGGGAGGCAGAGCGGTTTTCAGAGGTGATGGTAATTCGGAGCCTGGCGCCAGATGGTTGTGCCTCCTCTCAACGAGGCAGTCGGGCTGAGAGGTCAAACGCCGAGCCGAACAGAACCGAGGCGGCCCTGACCCACAGAGGAGCCGAGCGCTCCTCTCTCCTCTGCCAGTTTTCAGTTTGCAAATAAATATTTGAAGCGGTTTCTCTTTTTGTCATCAGTCTCGATATGTTGAGGTGTGTCCAGGTTATTGCCAGGATGTCACTGCTAACATTTATTTGGAGGAAGGAGCTGCTTTATTGGTGGGAGTGTAAACGCGTATCAACAAAAGATTGTCCAGGGGCATTGTGATTAAAATCCCTCGCACACCTTTGGCTGGACTGCTTCGGCAGACAGAGAGAGAGAGAGAGAGAGAAAAAAGATTTTGATTAAATCTCTGCAGCAGCGGCAGAGACCGATACTCATTGTGTTTGTGTGCATCAATAAAATGAGTCAGCATCCTTTGGGGCTTTGCTTCCTTCCTCACTTAGCTCTGTAGGTTATTAGGAGAGACTCCTTCGAGCTATTTTCCTGGAACAATAGCCCCGCGTGTGTGTGCGTGCACGGCGGCGTGCGCGCGTCTGAGTCCGCTAATGGATGCATCCACTGTGAAGAGATCCTGTTTGTCTCAATAAATATAAAAAACATACTTCCTTAGGCCCCAGAACAGGAGAATTGGATCTGACTGAAATCTCTATTGCCTCTTGTCCATCATATTTTTCTGCATTTCCCTTCTTCTCTCTCTCCCCTCAGGGCCTCGACGAAAACAAACAAACAAAAAAATAATAATGGTTGTTTTTCTCTGAATACTTGTTGCTGACGGCTCTGGCTTGTAACCTGAGCTGAAGCAGAGAGAAACGCTCTCCCACACAGATCAGCGCATGAACTATACATGCAACAAGTTTTAGAAAGATTTAAATGTTTCTTCCTGCGTATGCAAGCAGAGCTGACGTTGTTTTTGGTTCGACGTGTTTACTAAATCCTTCAGATTTTGGCTCAAGATCTTTTCCTAATGTTGGTCTTGGACTTTTCCTTCACTCTGATTTTTTACCTTCCAGGGGACGGATAAATAACAGCGGCCAAATCAATGTTCTAGCATAATTCCAGCAGGGGAAAGAAATAACATCATGAGCTCCAAGTAAATAAGTAATTAAGAAAAAAAAAAAAAAAAAAAAAAAGAAAAAACTGTTGCACATTTCCACTGAGAAAAACCCCCTGCGGCATCCAGGCATAACTCACCTGCTATTATAACTGTGAAGAGCCGGAGCCACATGCAGGAAAATGAAAACAGTTTCGCTTAGAGGAAGGAAATTCAACAATTTTTGAAAAGTACGGTCCAGGGGAGAACCAAGGTAATATGCAACATGAACACCAGGGAACAGGCCGGTGGCAATAACAGAATAATCTGACACAAAATGAGAAAACTGAGTAGAGTTTATACCGGGCAGCTCGTTAAGGGCGACTTAACGAGCTGAGGCGGTTTCTGGATCTACGTCTCTTTGGGTTCGTTGTGCTGACTCATCGAGATCTTTTTAAATTGGGCAACGTACCCAGATTTGTTTAGTTCTCAAAAAGGAACGAAAAACACACAAATATTTATATATCTTTTGGATTCAACATGATAGACAAACTCAAAGTAGTGCATATTTGTAAAGTGGAAGGAAAATGAATTTGCTAATCAATTACTTGTCCAAATAAAAAATTAAAAAAAAAGAGTTTTATCTTGTCCTTGCTGCAACATTTAGACAAAGTTCAGATGTGACATGATCCTTTACTTGAGTCACCTTGTCATTTTAGCATAATTTGACATGATGTCTCTTTCTCTGAAGAAGGACAAGGACATATTCACGGATGCACAAGGAAATAAAACAGCAACTTTACTTCAGTGGAAAATGTCAAACTGGCTATAGAGATGATGCAGTTCCCAACAAACAGCTTTTAATTTAATTACCTTGTCGACCAAGCTCAGAAACAAATTGTGAAGACACTAATGGATCCATTTAATTGTCTAACCAGGCCAAAATCTGTGTGTTCGGGTCCGGCTGGATCCGAACCTGCAAAGGCGGGATGCTGCGATGACGATAAAACCTCCTGCTTCATCCACAGCCGCAGCAGTGGATGTTACAACCACATCACCTGTTCACCTGCTTCTAAACAACAACAGTAACAATTAAAAACAGTGACTCAGCCAATCACCAGGCAAGTTTCTGTCATGTGATCATTGCAGTGATTCTCTGTGTTAAACCATTGAGCTGGTGTTCCTAAAAAACAACAACAACAAAAAAACATTTCACACGCTCACCCCGACCTCTCCTGCAGTGCGACTCCTGCGACCTTGACAAATGTTGCACCTCGGAATTAGAACAAATGGACAAAGCGACGCCAGAGTCGGAGCTGCTTTGCCCCAACCCACGTGTGAACGAAGACACATCTTCTAACTCGTCCTGTGCGTTACGGGAAAACAAAAATACTAAACTTTCGCGCCTCATCTTTGTGATTCTGCCTCCAGCGGGGTCGGCCAAAAACCCGAGTGACGAAGTGGAGGATGTGCGAGGTTTGTTTCCGCGGATACACAATCATCAAGTCGAAGGCGAGGCCGTGGAAGCAATAGCCCATGTTATGTCTTATCGCTGTAGGGCTTTCATTTCACAGAGCAGTGAGCGGTTTTATCAGCTGCCATTACAAAGTTATATCGGCAGCCATAAATTTCATAGAAGGCGGGATCGCATCTGCAGATAGAAGAAAGAGTTACTGTCCATGTCTGCTTTATCACACGGGAGGTGAAAGGAGGTAAAGCAGATGATTAGATTTGCTCAACTTTGACGGATCTTCAAATCGATCGTAACCTGAGCAGGGGTAAATAACGACGCACGGCCGTGTAAACGCACGGCACGCAGTCTGTTTGTTATCTGTAACTTTATTGTTGTCTACGGCCAGATTTATATGTTTTTCACAACCGGAGGAAGACGCTTTAATTAAGCCGCACAAAATCTGTTCGGCACGAAACAGAGGCGGTCATATTTAGATGTGGAAGTAATGAAAGTAATTCATCAAACATTTCCCTCCGATACGAGACCTACTCCAGGGAAAAGGCAGAACTTGAAGCGAAATTCTTTCATTCCTTGATTGGTAACATGCAATTTATTTGCTTCATTCAGATCCAGGTGAACAGAGAAGAACACGTCGATGTTCCTGTCTGATCAGATTTTACACACACCGACAAATCTCAAGACTTTTCGTCCAGCTGATGCCGACATTTTTACATCAAAATCTGCCATGTTTGTCTCCAGTGGAGAAAAGGACAACCTGTGATGTCGTTGGAGACAAGTTCCAGGGAAGGTGTTGGGTTAACTGGACTGTGAATTGCCCTTCGGGACAAGCGTGTGTGTGTGGAAAGCTGTGTGTCTTTTGTGTCTCTGTGTCCCTGAGATGGACTTGAAACCTGATCAGGATGTACATTTTCTTGCACCAACATACTGGTCTCCACCAACAGATAACAGATGAACGGATGGATGTTTGTGAGACAAATGATTATAGAGAAAGAGTCACGTTGCTGAGGATGCATGGAAGGAGGTGTGCTTGGAGAACTGTCAGCCATGAAGGACAGAAACGGACTTGAAGCTGGTGCAACCACTGAAAGAAAACACGGCGTTTTCTTTCTCTGTGTTGCCCTGACGACCTTATAACCTCACAACTGGGGCAAAACTTCCTCTTTGCGTAGCGCCGCCACATTTTAGCGGACGAAAGGTGCGCTACCGGAAGCGTTAACCCCTGCTCTGCTGTTTAGGCTCAGTTCCATCAAGTGTTTATATTTTCCATCCCTTTCAAATCACTAAGTTACACAAAATGCCTCTAGAAACATTTTTTACAATGTCCCATTTTTTTAGCGCTAGCAGCAGCTCAACTAAATGTGGATAAAGTGTTATATTTCCTGCTGGTGTCATCAGCTGCATAAATTATGCTCATAAATTATTAATATTGTTCCGTACTGGACTTTGATCTTTTAGAAGATTATTGAAACTGCAAAAGAGTCGATTCTTTTCGTGTTCGTTTTGCCATTCCCAAGTTATTACATTATTGATCACTCCATTCCTTAAATAGATTACAAACTCAAGGTTACGGATTTCTAATTCAATCAAAGTTAATAAAGCATTAATTCCTCAAAAATAATATTTATGTAAATATACATGTATTTATTTTAAAATTATACATTTGCGTCTGCAATACTCAGCAAATGAGTTAATTTGTTAATTTGTCTAAACTAACTCTGAAATTAATTTGCACCTACGTGGTAAAGTTTTCGGCATGTTTCATTTCACTGTTCAGTTTTTATGTGTCTTATTTTATTGTAATGAATTCAGTGAACCTTCCCCCCCGTCTTTGGCATTATGTGGTTGCAGCAACAGCCTTGATTTAGTTTAATCCCTGGTAACTTTCTTCAGAAAATAGCAGCACTCAGCCACCACACGAACAGCATGAACAAAACGACGCCACGTCTAACAGCATGGACAATTTACAGCTCCAAAGTACACACACGGCCGTGCACACACCACACAGCAAAGTCTCCAGACCCGTATGGCTGCTGCTGCTGCTGCTCTGCTGATCTCTGAGCATCTACAGAAAGAAACTACTCCACTGACAATATTGCGGCAAGAGAAGTGCAATCTTTTTTTCAGTGTGTCTGTATTTTAGTATGCAGGCGGGTGAGACGGTGTTTGAACCCCACGGTGATCTCCAGGGTCCACCAACAAACAGAAGCACTTTCCTCTTTGATTTTATTCAAATGCAGAGCGGCAGAACAGCAACAACAAGTCAGAAAAAGAGCAATAGGTGAAAGTTATGAATTAATCCTCCATCAGACAGACCCAGCGTTAGAGTCATTTTCGTTTTCATCTGGACAAAGTCAGATAAAAACGTGCGGGAACCTTTGCATCTCAGAGAGGACGATATGGTCACCATACCAGCATCTACTGCTGTGATGAGGTATGAAAAAAATGAACTAATAATGCCTTGCCAACTGCTTCACTGAAGAAGAAGAATAAATGTTTATTTTTCAGATGCTTTCCATTGCAAACCTACAGCAGCTTCGCCAGGAATAAGGTGGTTAATTTCACCGATTAAGTGACTAATAGAGGTGGGCAGATCGATCCAAAACATCAATACCAAGTCAGTAAAAGTGAAAATATGAGCTTTTATTGCATCAAACGTCCCACAAGCTGCATTTACTAACATTCAAATAATTACCCACCCATTTGTGGATAAAGGGCAAGACTTTGGTTCTTTCTGCAATTTCTATCCATTTTTAAGTCAATTTGAAGGAAAAAAAATAAAGTATTCTGAGTGAAGCCACTGAGGTTTTTTTGTGACTTCTGTGCCACTTTTATAGTCAGTCTACTGCATAAACTGTTTTGCCTCACTGTCGGGAAAATGCATCAATGTACCTTTATTGTTGACTATAACTGTAAAACTGTTTACCAATAATGGGAGGTTTTTAATTTACAACCGCAATTTCTAAATGCATCGGAGAAATAATAATAATAATAAAATTCATAGATGTGCTTTTTCAGCTCCGCGACACATTACACGGACTCTGCACAAGATGAACAGCTTTAATGTGCTTTGGTGGGCTTTGGTTTGGGTTCCAGCGGATCTATTGGGCTGGCGGACGCTTATTATGCAGAGAGGTTTCTTACCAAATTACTGAAAGGAGCCCCATAAATTTTAATTTGTCAAATTAACATCCGGCTGTCGATGGCATGACTCATTTGACCACGTTGAATCCAAAGCTCTGCAAAATCACTGACTTCAGTTTCTCCAAAACGAAGTCACGACGTTGGATGATGAGGCCTACCGCCGAGGCTGAATGATGAATATGTTATCTCGTGCAACTGTTTACATCAGTCGTTACCATGATTTTCCACGACTCGCCTTGTGAACGAGCTTATTCATGTGTGAATTCAATTCCATTTTGTATTTAATGGAAACCTCACAATTTGAGAAATTGTGGGGTTTGTATTTAGACTAATACAATATAGAGAAAATGTATGTATATTTGAAATGAAAGTGCAGCTGCTGTAGGAAGAGGCATTCATTTATCAAGAAACATCTCTCCAGTTCTGCTGTGCTGATAGTTTTTTTAAAAGCGAAAAGGACTCTGTGATCAATGCTTTGTTAACAAAGACAATTCAAAGAGTCACTTTGGGATTTGGCAACAAGTGCCTGCAGGTGAGGCAGAAGGCTTTAAAATGTTTTTCAGTACTCTGCAAGCTTTCACTATACCCTTGACTCGATAAACTGTTCATGCTGAATATATATATATATAAATTCTAGAACGCTCTTTATTGTGACATCTGGCACACTGAAGGAAAATAAAACGTATCTGCAGAAATATTTAATTTTTCTCTACTTTGAGATTTATTTTTTTTTATGTGAATCTGTTTAAATCCAGCAGAAATGGGGAAACCTAAAACCACAGAACCGTTTAAAATTAGCTCCACAAAAGACATTGTTTTAGCGAACAAGGTCAAAAACCTGAAACACCGGCATGTAAACAAGACTTACAAATGTAAACTGTGCGGAGAATAACATCTCTCTAAATTAAAGAGCATCTACATTTCTGCTGAAACGTGGAACTGACAGAGGTAGGGCAAAATCAATGTGAGATCCATTTTGGTCTCACGTTGCCTCTGGACGGCCTCTGATTGGTTGATGAGGCCGATGTCTCATGCCTGAGCAACTCCATCAGCTGAGTCCTGACACTCAGAGGGAATTACAGCCCATCAAGAAGCCTTGTCCACCCGGATCAGAGAGAGGTCTGACTCACTTGTCAGATTCGGTTGCAACAAGTGTCTTACCAGCGAGGACAACAAATTGATTTTTGAGGCTTAATGAAGCAGGAGATTTGGAGATGAGTCATGTAAGATGGAATGATGAGTCACCTGGGGGGACTTGTTGTTTTAATGGTTGGGAGGAGGAGACTCAGCGTATGGGAAGTGACTTTTCCTGAGCGAACATAGATCCCATAACGAAGGGATGGAAGTGAAGAATGAGGGCAGGAAATACAGAATGAGGGTGACGAGGAAGAGGAGAAATGATGAAGTGATGTCCTGCAGGGGGGAAGAAACAAACGGAGATGGACGGGTGAGCCGGGTACGAGTGGAAGGCTGGGCTGGTTTCCTATTGAGCTGTAATAATTTTGCATATTTTTTCTAAAGCTGTTCAAGATGAAAACATTTTTCCAGTCACCAAGGACATTTACTGATGTTATTTAGTAACTTTGTTTAACTTCCTTTCGTGTATAGCCCAGTTTGTGAGCCCAAATGTTAAACAGTTGGACAAACACAGCATCAAGCGTATTACTTTTAGTTCACAGTAAAACATTATTTGCGTCAAAGAGCAGAGCTGGAAACAAAGAATAAGGAGATTTCTCACCAGGGTGTCATTTCAGTGTTTGTGTCCCTGTGATTTATGTAAACTAACTTCTCAAATGGAAAAACAGCAGATGTCCCCACAACAAGGGCAGCCAAGTTTTGTCAATTAAAATACAGAACACCTGGCAGCGTTTTTCATTTATTTTTTTTTCTGTCACTTGTTCCACAGACTTTGGGATTGTTACAGAAACTAATACTGTAAATCATAGAGGAAGATGTTACCACCTTTGAAACTGCTAGAATGTGAGTTTACACGGGCCCACGCAAACTGGATCAGGAAAATAAGCCAACAAAGACGAGCTGAGAGGAATTTGAGAATAAGCAAGACTGCGATCCAGTTTCATAATGGATCCAAAATCAATTTACATTTCTCATTTTAGTCATTTAATCCTAAATATGTGACCTGATACCCATAAATAAGGTTATACATGCCTTTAGTTACACGTTTGCACAAGATGAGAGTCAGAAACGTTCTTGCTCAGGAGAAGGCAGGACAGAAATATCAGGCGCTCAATGCGGCTCGCTCAGTCAATTAGCCGCCATTTTACAAAAATAACAATTGACCTTTGTGCTTTACGGTCTGCAGTAGACTATCTCAAATGACATGGAGGATGAGACTAATCTATGTGACAGTCTATAAAAAAGTGTTGATGTTTCTTCCTTTACTTTGTCGTTAATTGATTATATGTAAATAAGCTGAGCTGTTTTGTATGAAAATGTGCTTTTTTTGAAATATGTTCTTAAATATAGTCTTAAAATGGAAATGAATGATTTGTGTATTTTAGAAAGAAATCAGTTCTTTATTTATATATATAAATCATAAATCAATTATATATATATATATATATATATGAGTGATAGATGAGTGATAGAGTTACTGTTTGGGTTGATGAGAAACGTAATAGACAGCTGGAGGAAGAAAGATTGCTTCCTTTGAGCTGTAACCATCATCTCTCCACAAAAGTGAGGTCAAAATAAAGCCGTCGAGGTAACTCACAAAGACACCTTCATGCTCCAAATCTCCAAGAAGGCGTGAGCTGGTGATGGTGAAACTAAATGAAATCCAAAAGCAAACCAGGAGCAGCACAGAGGAGCGGCGGAGAACCGGTGAAAAAAAAAAAAAAACACAAAGAGCAATGAAAACCACAGCTGAGAAAGAGAGCAAACAGGAAGACTGAGGGAAGAGGAAGAATAACAGAGGAACCAGACACAAAGAAACGACAGACCCAGGGGGAAAGTACTTGACAATAATCTAAGAGAAATAAGTCCAACTGTACAAACAACAGAATACAAGAATCAGCTAAGACACTCAACAAAAAGCATTGGACTCGTGTGCCAAAACCGAAGCGACAACAGAATATTCACAAGAGATTTTCTAGCAACAGCAAACCCAGAAGCAATAAGAGAGAAACACGGAAAACCAAAACACAAACACCTGTGGCTTGTGAAGGTTGATTAATATTGACCGAAAATAGTTGAATGAATTGCATTGCCTCACTTGGCTTTAAAATAAGATGTGATTCTGTTTCTTTAGTGGCGCCCCTAAAAAATGTTGTATTTTATGAAAACAATCGTTGCTGTTGTCTTTCTTCTTCTGTTTGTGATTCTTGGTCTGTGTGCCAGCCTCCCTGATATTCCTGCTCCACACACACTTACAGCGGCCACAAGAATCTACACCTCAGATTCATGAAGAGTTTTGCTTGACAGCAGTGGGAAAGAGTGAGTTGGGCGTTAAAATAGATATTTGGTCATAAATTAGTATATAAAAGCCCTTTCATTGGACTCCTGAGAGACAGATAAACTATTTAAAACATCTCAGATTGTTTGTCAGACTCCAAAGCGCTGTACGCTGCCACATTCAGACTAAAAAACCATTGACTGAGGAGAATGTTCAACATGGCTTCCACGTCCTTCATTGCTGTGTCTGTGTTACGTCGCATCACCTTCGAAACTCTGGGGTCCTCCTGTGCATGACGCATTAAAGCTCTGACCCACTTGAAATGGGAAACCACCCAGACTCTCGAGTTGAGCCCAAATAACAGGGAGGCTGTCCGGGTTTTTCGTCTAATTCGTCGCTCCGGGTCGTGACCGGCAGGCAGAAAGCAGAACGTCGCTGGATCTTCAATCTTTAAACACCTGCCAGTCTCACCTGATTTAACTCCCACAGTTGCTGCTCCAGTAAGCCCCTCTCATTATCATTGCACTCCACAAACCTTTCACTGACCTTTGACCTCTCCTCCTCCTGAATCCTGAGCACCCTCCAATCTCTAGCCTTTCCACTTTCCTTGTGAAAATAAATTATTCGTTGCCTCTACTTCTGCTGTCAAGCCTAAAAATGTCGCCTGCGCTGGAGTCTGGCTCCGAAAGAAGAAGAAGAAGAAGAAGAAGAAGAAAAAAGAAACTCCTTCTGGTGAGGAAATCGTCTTCATTGGTGAAAAAAAAAAAGAAAAGGAAGCATAAGCCTGAATGCAGCAAAAGTTGAAGGATTAGCTTGGATAACTGGAGAGCAGAAAACGCAAATCCAGTTGAAAATTGGATTTCCAAAATGAGTTTGACCACCACAGGAGGAATTAACTTCAAAGTTGTATTTCCACCGATTTAAATTGGACAACGAGTCGATGTGAACACTAACACAGAAGTTAAAACTTCTTCATCAAAAGATCCAAATTTACATTCAAAGCGTCGTGACTTTCCTTTTGCATCAAATGTGTTTTTTACTTTATGAGAAAACGTAAACGGGTGCAGAGAGTTGACGTGTCCTGTGTCTTGAATAAATTGACTCCTTTGACTGATTTCTCGCCTCTTCTCCATGCGCTCCAGTATTCAGCAGCCTGCTGACTTGCACTGTAATTCCAATCACGGCGAGGAGAAGCCGAGGGAAACCTGCTAAAGCGTTTTCTGATTGGAGTCACGGCTAATAGTTTAGTGAAGAACCGATTCTCATTTCCTCGGGAAAAATTGAAAAGGCTAAATAACTCCAGTCGAAACTTGGTGATGCGCCTCTGCCTCCGCTTTTGTGCTGCAGTTAAACTTTCCTTCCAGCTACATATTCTTTAATGATAACCATACCTTCATTTTGTCTCTCGGGGATTCTGCACTTGAACATATAAACATATCGAGTTCCAGTTCTTTTTCATCGCATCCTGTCGGATTTAGCCATTTCTGATCGCGGCTCAAGAAACGTTATTTGAAAACTTTTAATCTGCATTCAGTTCTAACTTTTTATGCGGCAAAAGGAGATACTGATGTCACTCAGAGATATATATATATATGCAGTAACATTATATTTCATAAAAGGAAAAAGAGTTTGTTTTGTTGTTTTCAAAGAATGGAAATAAGTAAAGCAATGTCCGATCTGATCGAAGGTAGTTTATAAGAAAAGAAATTGCAATTTGTATCTCAAGGCTTTCTACACTGATTGTGGTGGAGATAAAGTGGCTGTTGTGCAGGACTGTATGAACTGACCCCTCGTTTTATATATATTCTATATCGTCCTACATATTCCTCTTTCTTTGTCATTCTAAAGACAAAGAAAGGCTTTCATCATCTCTACTGATGCTAATAAGGACCTGAACAGGAGATACTACTAAAGCAGACTGTATAATTTGGATGATAACGCTTCCCGTTCACAAAGCAATGTCGTGACTCACCCACACTGAATTTGAGCATTTTTTTTTTTTTTTAGCCGGGACAATCCTGTAACTTTTTAAAATTTCTCTCATAAAGACAAAGAGCCACTGTTGTCACCACTTCTTTTCGCCTACTTTTAACATCCATTAAAGTATGTGAAACATATTAATCTCCATGCATTAATCCATGAGTACCCGTGACGACGTATTATTTATTCATCATGTGTTTCTGAGTACAATAGTTGTTTTGATACCAGTTTTCCAGCATTCCCTGGAAGAGTCGACAGGGAAGTGGATTCCCCCTCAGGCATCTGCTTACGCACACAAATCATCGAAGATGCTTCACCGTTTAAAAGGTAGAAAACGACACGTCGAGTTTCTGAGATTGTGTAAAAATGTGTGAAATCTCCATAAACCTTAAGTTTATTTTTTCTACATTCTAAAACTCTTCTCTGCAGGAAATCTAGGACTAAATAATGGAGGAATGGTTTTAGTTTTAGTCAAAAGACCCACCATGCACTTGTTTGCAGAGTGAAATTAGTGTAAAGATCCACAGCTTTGTTTATATATATATATACATATAAATATGTATATATATATATAAACA
>VMRN01000016.1:1934982-1961290 GCA_010277015.1 Poeciliopsis turrubarensis
TTATGATAACTAAAATAATTACAAGGTAAAGCCACACATTATATACCTTCATGATCATTAAAATATGTAGGCACTACTGCCTCCGCTTTATATGTCCTTGATTTAACATAAACATGATTTATCAAAGTATCTTTTTCAGTGGTCGCTTCTCTAACCACTTGTAGATATCGTTTATTACAAACAAATTTTTTGATAGTTGATGGCTTCAAAATATTGTAATTGAAATAGTGACAGTGGTCGGTAAATTACCCCAAGAACCATGTTAAAACTACAAAACCAATCCACTAAATGCTCCAAATTCAGCTCTGGTTGCTGCAGAACATCAAATTCAACATCGTCTGCACAATAAATGCCAACCCCACCATGTTGTTGGTCTTGCAAACACTATTCTTTCGCCATCATCCATGTTGTTCAACAGTAAAAATAGAAACAAAATAAATAAAATCTTTCCTTCCAACTAATCTCTGTCAAAACCACAACAGAGTTGCGTGACATCAACATTTATACCAAACTTACTCCAGTCTGTTAATATCCCACTTGGTCCTTCCCTGAAACTTTAACTCAAATTCACATTAAACTACCTTTAACCGTAGAGGGGTCATCTTGCTTTATCATGTTAAAAAAATGTAAAATGAATCCATTCACAAAATTATAACCCTTTTAATATAAACATTTTCTAAAACAAAATTAAAATTATACAAATTTAAACAAAAATTATGAACTTAAAAGCAAACAAAATTTTCAGAAATCCAGCTCATGTCCTGGTCACCTTCAAGGACGTCTTCCTCGTGTGGAACCTGGGTTGCTGCACAATTTTTTTCTGAAAGATTTTAGCATAAAGAAATGATATCAAAACAAATAACTATTCCAACTGAATCTAGTAATATAGCAGCAGAACAAAGGTTGGAGTACAAACATTACAGATTTTGAGAAAAAAAACAACGAGAAAAAACACAAACCATCCAAGAACCAAAAAATACTTTCTGTATGCACTACAAATACCTCATGATATACCACTATATCATATGTCAATTAAGATTAAAATATAAAAGAGAAATAAAACCTATAATGAACATAATGTACTATAAATATGCCTACCATAAGTATAAAAGGCAGCACAGCCTTGTAGGTTTTCTATTTCGCTGTGAGCAGCAACCAGTTCTTCTTTTGTCATCTCCAGTTCCTTCTGAAGATTACTGAACTTCTTTCCTGCAGCCTCGAGTTCGGTCTGGACAAATTTCAACTTCTTTTCTGCGGCCTTCAGTTCAGTCTGGAGATATTTCAACTTCTGTTCTGCAGCCCTCAGCTGCCTTCCTCTTTTTTCAAGGCTTTCCAGGCTTAACTGGAATGCCTCGTGCATACTATTTTGGACTGCTTCCCGCGAAACATTTGGATCTCTGCAATGGTATTGTAAGAAAAAAAAACATTAATTAAAAATATTTTAAAATGAAAAGCAATACTTAACAGCACCATAAATAATAAAACCTATTAAAAATCTTAACATGAAAACTATTCAATCACTGTAAATGCTTCATTTCTTTTGTTTCGTTTTTCTGCATCTGCTCAGTCCTCTTGAAGCTCCATCTGCTCCTACTGAGCCATGTTCTGCTGGAGGTTAAAGAGGAGTGTTTTTTTTTTTTTCCACTTTCACTACATGCATGCTTGGCATGCAGGATGGAATGAATGTTGCAAGTCAATGACTTAGATCAATTCTTTACTTAAATCACAGGTCCACAAGTGCAAAAATAATGATATAAAAATATATTTATGTGCCACATATGTTTTTGTCAATATGAAAGACAAAGAATGGTGGTTGAACAGTTGCTATGAAACCTTGGTGCTAGTCGTGATCCCACTACGCTCGTCTCTTTGCCACCAGGAATCGAGGTCGGAGAGAAAAAGATATCAGCAACGACTTAAGAAGCAGCAGCGGCTGCCTGTCAGTCCACGGAGCATTGTAGACATCTAAGTTTTAAAAGAATCTTATTCTAAAATGATAAGTATTACTCGCAAGTGGAAAACATTTCAGATGATTGTCAGTCTCTCTACAAGTGGATGTCCAGCAAATCCACACCAAGGTCAGACCTTCAAATGGTTTCAGAAAAGCCAAAGAACTGCATGTCAGACTCTAAAGGCCTCAGTTTCTAAATTAAACACGACAGTATAGTTAAAATTAAAATGAAGGAATAAAAGTTGATTCAGACTTGAAAAGGGTTCCGAAAATGCAACGGCAAAAAGCCAGGATCAATGGTGCCAGTGGGCATCAGGGGATTTAGGGACGTCTAAACTAGAACAGCGTCATATTTGCAAAACTGAGTCCAACTAAGTGATATTTTTGAGAGATTGCTGATTATAGAAAATAGATTCTAAACGGGCTGAGAAAGACGGAAAGTAATAAGAGATTCCTGCCAAACTGAGCAGTAAAATCAATGTAAAATGGAGAGAAGAATACATGAAAGAAGCTTTTAAGGAAATGTCACAAATTGTTCAAATATCAGGTTCTGGAGTCAAGCAATGACTCAGAGTTCTGGCTGTTTGCCTGAAACGGGACGACGGAGAAGCAAAGGCGAGAAAACAAAAACCAAAAAGAACGTTCTCCACCGCAAAATGAAACTCATCTTCCCAGTAGAAAAATAATAAAGCCACACTCAAAGTTGGGACTCAGTAACCATCAAGAGGAAAAGACTTAACATCAACCGTTTAGTAGCTTGTTAGAACAAGCCCAATTCCTGCTCTTTTTAAAGAAATACAGTGAATGTTACCATTTTACCTCAGTTTCTCATGTGGCCCCATTGATAATATAACTACCAACATCTGAATTTAGACTTTATTGTACCAACTTTATAAATCAAACACAGTTAATAAAGTTACAGGAATTAAACAGAAGAATATGTTTTGGATTGTTGGGTTTGAATTTTACTTGGCAAAAGATTTATTTATTTATTTTTGTAGCAGGTGTTGAGACGCTTACCAAGGTCAAGTACACACATACGCTTCTACACACATTACATTCTCTACACACTTTCACACAAAGGGCTTTGTATTTGTAACAGATACAGAAATTTAATCATCTCCTCAATCCCATTTCCAAGGAAATAGAGATTTCGGTGACGCAGGACATCGGATGACCACTGGGTGTGTTTTGAGATTATAAGCAACGAATCCTCCCGTTTTTAATGATATGGTGTATAGACTCGGGGCCCCTGTTTTCACTTCTAGTCTGTGATGGTAAGCGTCTCTTTTTAGTGCTAAAAAAGAATAAAAAAGTAAAGTCTGATTGCTTTGTGTTGGCTGATTTTCTGCTCGTGTGCTTGCACGTTTTTGGTCTATCGGTTTAGAATGCATGATGTTTTTCACAACAATAGCAGGCTAAATGTTTCACGTAGCACTGCTTAACAGCTGGAGGTCTCGGTTCAGCGTGTCATGGTGCCTTGAAAAATGTATATTATGTCAAGCAAATCACCACACCAGGAGATTAGTTCCTTTGGGCAAGATTAAATCTGTCAGAACTGACAGAATCAAAGACTAAAGCTGTCAGCTTTGATAAAACCGTTTCCTTTTCCCCGCCACAGGTCATCATTTAGTGCAAATTTAAACCAGAAAAATGTACAGAAACGAAATGCGAACGATGCGCGTCTTCTAGTTTGCTACAGTCCTGAAAACATTTGCTGTGATCAAAAGATTTCTAAAAGTGATTTTGCGAGTGTTGCAAATGCAAATTAACACTAGAGACAAGACACTAAATCATATTCGTTTTAGTCTTAGTGTTCAAAATATTTTAGTCTTTATGTTGGGTTTTTAGCAAGCAAAAGAAAAAAACTCATAGCCCTTAATTTTGCAGACTAGTTTATGTATTTTGTTTCATCCTATTAACAGAAAAGCTTTAAAACTCATTACTCTAAGAAAACAAAAAACTGTCCTGCTGTATTTGTTCGGCCTGTTCTTTCAGCCGCTGAAAGCAGAACAGCTCACCATTCAAACGCGACCAGCCTGTTATGCGTGACACACACTGCAGCTGTAATTATTCTTCACCAGACAATCCAGCAGAGTTTAGGGTAAACCCGTTTCCAGTGTCAGAACACGACCACTCCTCTCCTCCAAGGTTTTTTCTTTTTTTTTTCCCCTGAGCCTTTGTTAAATAATTTGACGGTCCTGCACAACACCGACAGGAAATGAGAAAAGAGACCAGGCGGTGGAAATGTCACTCAAGGCGGTAAATCACATCAAGCTCAGAGTGCTGAGGGTTTGTTGTTGTCGTTTTTCTTTTTTTTTACCTTAAGCCGAAAAAATACTCATGTATTTTCAACTTGCCTGTCAACATACGTCTTCAAAACAAGGCACATTTGAAGAAAATGATTTTCCTTCAAACAGAAAACAAAATGCTTGATTACTTCACAGCTTGTGAATGCAGATGTGTTGTTCTTTTGATTTGCTCTACAAAAAAAAAGAGAGAAAAGGACAATGCTGCTGGGTTAACAACCACCTGTCAGGCATGCAAAGATGTTTTTATTTTGCTCTGAGTTACAGCAGTCATTGTTTGCATGGCAACAGAAAAAAAGCCTCCCGTCTCCAAGCACGTAGCAAACAAGCCAGAGTCGCAATTCAAAACTCAGTGCAACAAAGGCTTTCTCATATTCCTCAGCTGGAGAGAATAAAAACGTTTCAAAGATAGAAAAGGGGGGAAAAAAAGTTCCATATGTCCTTTGAAATGTTTTACATTAAGTTTATATTGATGGTAGAGTGTTATATAAATACTTCACTACTTTACTTAAGTATATTTTGGAGTACTTCATACTTTCCTCGAGTATGAACATTTTTGATAACTTTCACTTCACTACATTTTCGAACTTAATTGCATACTTTTACTCCGATACATTTTCAATGTGTGGTTTAGTTACTCGTTACTGTGAGGAGGAGCGACACAATTAGGACCTAATTAAAGAGTCCCGTTAACACACACACACAAACACACACACACACACTCGCTAACTTACGTTTCGTTGCAGCTTAAACTGGCGCGGTTCATCGTGGGTCACACGCGGTGTTCCCGCTTCAGTTCTCATTAATCCTTATCTGTAATTTTCCCGGCTTTATTTTCAATTGGCTTTATTGTTTCCGGATTGTGACGCACCGGGTGAGAGTTGCGCGATGTGGTGACGTCATCAAAACGTACTGAGAATTGGCTGTTAAATGGATTATTGTATTTTTTGGATTACAAGTTTATTTTTTTTTCTCATATTAATTATTTTGTATACTTTAAGAATTTATTTGAGTTAGGAGTAATTGCTTAGTTTTTGTTTTGTTTTCTTGATTTGACTTTGACGGGGTTCTGTTCAACAGGGAGTCAGCAGCCAGACTCTGGAGAACTCACACTGGAGGTGATGCACTCTGAACTTAGGTACTGCTGTGTTGATTTTAACCTGCCATGGATGTCTTTTGTATATACTTTGCACGTGGCATCTTTGTTCACTGAAGTGATCTCCGGCCTTGGGAAGTTTTGTTTTTTTCTGGGTTGCCCAAGCCATAAAAGAACCCCGTCACAGTTACAAAAAAGTGAGAGAGAATCACAAGTGTTTTGACCCCACCTACTGATTGACTGCAACAAAGTCAGGCCTGCTTGCCTGGGCTTGTTCATCACCACCAATAGGATGCGCCTGTTTCGCTTCTCCCATTAAACACCAAGTTAACAAAAAAGCTCTCCCTCTTCAGATGCCAAATAAGCTGCATTTCCCTCGCAAGTCGTTTTTTCTTTTGCATAATGACCAGTTGTGTGCACCTATAGTTTGTGAAGTAGAGTAATCGTAACGGCTTTTTTTCTTCATTTTGGCCGCATTTTCTGTACTGACTTTATTTTTCTCATTTTCAGCACTGACCTTACTGAAAGGGAAAACTTAAGGCTCACAAAAACTTTGTATTTTCTGTCCTGGAGGGTAAACTAAGAAGCTAGTTGAGTTGTAAAGCAGGTTAAGTTAACCTTGTGGTTTCGGTAAAGCACCTAATTTTCTTAACTAAATGATGCCTGCAGGTATATCTATTAGCAGGTTTCATTTTGCCTGCACTTGGTTGTGTACATTATTTTAAGAGTATTTGACAAGTTTACCAAAATATAAACGATGTCATTCAAACTGCATTTGCCTTGTTTTACTTTTTACTTATACTTTTCATTGCATTACTTGAGTACATCCATTTTTACAGCAATTTCCATACTTGAGTACAAGACATTTCAGATACTTTAAGACTTACTATATACTTACTTATACTTTAATACTTACTTTATACTTTAATACTCAAGTAACATTTCAGTCAGTGACTTGGACTTTTACCAAAGTCATATTTTGGAGCGGTACCTATACTTTTACTTAACTCTGAGATTTCAGTACTTTATACAACACTGGTAGTAAGGAAGTGACATAAAAATGATGTCAAGCAACACCAACATATCCCCATCTCAGCTTTCCTCCTCAGAAGCTCAACAAATGGCGCTACAGGAGTCCAAACATCTCGAGCTTCCGCCTTCTTCTCAGTGTCCGCTTCCTCCTAAAGCATGTCCGGTGACGTCATTTTCCACCTCCACACACACACGTCCCGGTGTGACGTCGATCTGCGTTTCCCCGTACTATTATTATTATTTTTATGCGAATACGTGAAAAAAAGTGACAACTTTACCGAAACACGTGAGTTAAGTTTTCAATGTATCCGGAGTTCTCCAGACAAGCGCGCTGAACAAACGCGTTTTACTCAGTGGCCTCCATGTAAATCTGGGATAATTTGTCCATGAAGTTGTCATGGACAACTTCTGCTGAGAAGTTGTCCATGACATTTACATAACAATAGTTTCCTCAGCAGGAGAAATGAGAATAACCTGTCTTTTCTTGCAGGCTGCTGGAAAAATGGACTAAAAAGCAGTTCTTCTTTTAAAATAATGGCGGCATGCTGTCTGCAGACAGACGGGACTGATCCCACATGGGTTTCAGAACCTTTCAGAGCTGACTGACTCATGGCTGAGAACTATTTGCAAATGGTGAAAAGCAGGGGATGTCTTTGAAAAAACACTCGAGAGAGCCAAAAAGAGTCAAGACTGGCCTACTGGAAGCAAAACCTGATTTTAAAGAAAATGCGAGGTGACGTTTGTGTTTGGAACAATACTTATTAAAACAGCACAACTAACATATACGCAACAAAACCTACTCAGTCCATGGGAAGCAGTGTACTGCTTAATTTCAGGATCTTTGTTTTTAATTTGTCAGATTTCTAAATGAAAGCAATCATTAAACATCAGCATTATTACGTCAGTGGCAGTAATAATAATGCCGGAAAGTTTCATTTAATACTCTTTGCCCATTTACAGCTGCTCTGTAACGAGGCGAGCGGCAACATTACCTTGATTAAAATCAATTCTTTTTGGATTATGCTGAGTTACGCTCCTTTGTCGAGCTCTTCTATTTTAATGCAGATAGATTAAATAGGAAGTTAAGTGGTCCTTGTGGACGACTTTTCAAATTATTTCTGGACTTTGTTGCTACTGCCCTCAATGGTTATGTAAATTACATTCAGTGATATATTGCTGTAATGCTTTTTTTTTTTTTTTTTTTTTACTTTAGCAGCGTTTACACATACTGGTGATTTTTTACATTTTTTTTTTCCAGTTTCTTCTGTCAAAGCCTGAATGTAGAGCTCTTGATTTATTCTTCTCATTTTATGCTCTTCAAGGTTTTGTACTCGTATGCTTCAGTGTTTTCGGGTTTTTTTTCGGGTTTGGATAATCGGTGCAGAAAAATGATCAGAGTGGGAATGATGAGGAGGAAAAGGTCTAAATGGTCAGAACACGATGCGACTGGACTCCTCAACCAGAGCAGATGAAGGGGTGCTGATATATCTGAAATGCTGCCACTATCTGTTTTTATATATATATTTTATATATGACTTGTAACACCTCTCAGTGAAGCACCTCCACCGCACTTATCAGTGCAAACACACAGCCGGTGTGAGAGCTGACTGAAAAGGTCATTCAGAGAGAAGCCCTCCAGTCGCTCAGGTACTTTTATTTCAGCCATCAAAGACAGAGTATTGGAGGGCAGCAGCAGCGAAACAGCAACCTTTTCTGCATTTGCTTTGCTACGTTTGAACAAATTGTTCCTCTGTCGCCGTAGGTTTGTGTTGTTTGGCATGTTTTATTTCCTAGATTCAGTTTAATTTCTTTCCCTCGTCACAATTAGTCGAATTTGTGAATGCCACACCTGCATCTTGAAAAAGTGCCGTCTTTTTCCTTAGTATTGTTTTCCTTTCCTTTTTTCAGTTTGCGACACAGCTTTTCAAACTAATAATTACCTTAGACCGTCATGCTATTTTGTATTTTGTGCGACTCCAATACGTTATTGCTGTTTTATGTGCCAGAAAAGCATAAAACAATACATTCTTGGGAAGCGGAAACAAAAAGGAAATGTGATTTTCAAGATCTTTTCCGAAGTATATAAAAAAAGCATGCCATCCGTTTGTATTTACCCCCTCAAAACCATTACACATCAAAATGTTGGTTAGTGTTTCATTTATCATAGTACAAAAGCAACTCTAAACAGGTGGGTTTTTTATAGTCTAGATTTAAAGGAACTCAGTGTTTCAGCAGTTTTGCACTTTTCTGTAAGTTTGTTCCAGATATTTGGTGCATAGAAGCTGAATGCTGCTTCTGCATGTTTGGTTTTGGTTCTGGGGATGCCGGAGCAGACCAGAACCAGAAGACCTGAACGGTCTGGAAGATTGATACAACAATTATTTCCAGTCATTAAAAGATGAGAATGAATAAATAAATAAAACTGAGACACTTTGTGTTGATCTACGGCATAAAATCCCAGAGAAACACACAAACATAGCAGCTTCAAAGTGTCGTTAAATGAGACCACATCAGCACTAATCTGATGAAAACTTTCCTTCATGAACTTTGGACACCCAGTGCAGAGAATTTGAATCAAGTCCCATTTCTTTATATTTTGCTTCCAGCGAGCCAGACTGTATTTCATTCCTCTGTTAAAAGTAATCTTGATCAATAATTCTCTCTGAAGGGCTCATAGATTTTCCCTTCAGTGCTTCTACCTGACCATGACTGCAGCCGGTACAGTTTGTACAGAAAAATCAGGAGTGAGCAGCTGGACGAGCAGGTGAGAAAAATGTCTGAAGTTGATGAACAGTAACGTCTTTAAGGACAAGAGGGGGGGAAGATCCAGCGAGGAGCCAAACCTAAGACACATTGTCCTTTGTTTCACTCTGGTACATAACATTTTTATTTATTAAATCTTTGAAATAACTTTTTTGCTGCTTCCTATTTTGTACTTTATCTTTTCATAAATTAAAAAAAAAAAGAAGCACAACTGCTTCTAACTTGAGTTTAAACACACAATCAGATGGCAAGCCATTACTTTCTAATGTTAGAGAGTTAATACACGCCTGCTACCTGTGTCAACCCTTTGAGCACAACGACACAAGAACGACTCAATGATTGAAGACATTTGGTGGAAGCGTTCAAATATAAAACATCTCCATAATCCAGGAGTGGTAAGAACGTGGGCAACTGGAGAATTTTCTTCCGGCTTCGAGAGAGAAACAGGACCTGTTACGATGATAAAACCCAATCTTTGTTTTCAATGTTTGTATCAAATTTGCTAGGTGATTTTTAAAAGAGAGCTCTCAACCAAAATAAAGGCAACATATTTGTAAGTACTGACAAACTCAATTTGGGCCACCTTGAGCAGTGGTGAGCAACAGGATCTTTGCTTTCGTCTTATTCACATTCCTCTTTGGAGATTCATTTTATTTCGATGGCATTCAAAGGAGCAGTCCCATTTGCAGAATAACGCACATCATCTGTCTGCATATTTAGCACTGCGACATTTACAATTTCAATGTCACATCATCCAGCCTGTCACAGGTGTGTCAGACATATTAAAATGACCTGAAAACATAAGCCACTGCCAGATAAACAATGCAACTCCCACTGAAATGTCACAGCATTGTCCCAACAATAACAATGATATTGGATCTAATGCTCTGCCTGCAGGTTTGTCCCTGGGGTGCACAGGTGGGGACACAGACAGCAGAAGGATGACACCTGGAACATTTTTGTCTTAAATTGGCTTGCAGCCAAGTGTAGCCTTGGACTAAGTTGCAAATATTTATTCACGTAAATATTTCACGTTGAACTGTGCAGGATTTAAAAACGGGGGGACAGCATCGGACGCCTCCTGCATGTCAGTAAATGTATTAATAAATCGCAGTCTCTTTGTACGGCATCAAAGAACTAGACTGCAGCACAGGTTCTTTTAATGTGACAACTACAGAAAGCAAGAGTTACAAGACGCTACCTCCATTCATAAAGGATTGTGACGGCGATGTGCCGCTATTTCCGTTGCTGCTGGGTAAAGTGTTGGCACCAACTCATCCAAGTTCAGTCATCTTGTCCTCCTCCTCCTAACACTCAGCTCCATTGTTGCTGGGCATGTCATCATTCGTTGTCGTGTGCTTATGGTTTTTTTATTAGCTGAAGGTCTGCGCTCACGACTCATCCTGCTCACTGGCAACACCGTAGCTATCTTACACAAGAAAGCTGATGGAAACTTTTGTTTTTTTCCACGTTTATGAAGCAGTTCAAGGAGAGTTGTAAAATCCCCTTCAACCTCATCGTGCAAACTTCCTTCAGAGTGGTACATAAAGTAATCAAAAGGTCAATACAAGCATGAAATTAATGTTTTAATATGTATGTGTGTAATTTGAATTTTTTTTTATCCCTGTCTATCTTTTCACTGCATACGGTTGACAGGTAAAATAAAAAATGTAAATAAGAAAGAACCATAGTTTTATCAAAATCATTGAATTATCATGTTTCTACCACTCTCCCGTGGCAGAAACAAGAGAAAAAGAAAAATAAATAGATGTTTTGAAAAGGTGAAAAAAGAAATATGTTGGTAAACAACCATTTAGTAAAAAAGGAAGTCTAATTAATATATCAGGAATGATTTGTCCTTCTCGAGATTTAAATGCTGTTGCTGTTGGCGGTATGTGCAAATTTGCAAAACAGTTTTAGATGCCAAAGAACGTTGGTGTAAAGGACGACGTGACACAAAAACTATAAAAATATCTAATAAAATTATCTTGAGCTGTTTGAGTGCCCAGTTTAAAAAAACAACAAACAGGTGTCTTCATTCTGAAGTCTTTCTTTTAATAAGAAAGTGGAAACACTCTTAAAACAGGATTGAAATACGCTACACTGACTGATCTGTTCTTGAACTGACATCTTTCATCTTTAAAAGTGGGATTCGGTGGAAAGCTTCGGAGCAAAGGCGACCTCGCTGCAGCAGACAGCTAACGAGATGGCTCCGGTCAGAGGAAACCGATGGCTAGTCTCAGGAGGGTCGGGACGAAAAGCGGATGATTCTTTGATCCCAATTTGACTTCAGACTTGAAAATATTACAGTGGTTCCTGCCAGAAAGAATCTTTCAGACCTTTTCGTTTGAAAGACGAAACAAACAAAACACGAGGGTCTGCCACCAAAGAGAACTTCTCAGAACATCTTAACAGACGCAAACCAACATGTTCAAGAGTAGAAGTTTATACATATTGCAGTTCTGTCTTGACCAACAACGTTGTGTTACTTCTATATCAATATAACGCTGCACTCTGGTGTCATGTCTTCTTTTTTTGCCAGAGGTCAACATCCAGCGAACGCCCCCCAGTGGTCAAATGATTAACTTCATTTCTCAGAAAATAGGCGTGTCTTGCCCTGTGGTGGCAGTGACAAACTAACTTCATTTTCATCAGTGCAGACAGAGTGTCTGCAGAGCATAGAATGAAGTAACGTTTTTGTACTGACTTGAATGTATTATTGCTGCATTGCTATGAATTGTGGAGTATCTGTGGAATATTGTCAATAGCAAGATAATAGACACAAAAGCTGATATTACAGGGTGATCTTGTTTTCCATTCAGGGACACATGTGGATTGCCTCCATGCCAAGCAGGAATTCATTGAACAGAAGGTCCAAAATGAGTCACTTAATTTATTTATCTGGCTTTGTGTGATCTAGTTCATTTGAATTTAGTTGTTCATTAGACAACCAAAATAAAAAGTAACTAAGATGCATTTCAGTTTAGTAAGCCTTTGCCACACGTTTCACTTTCCGAACTAACTGGCTGAAGTAAAATAACTTTTTGAATATGTTCCGAGTTGCGTTCAACCTCCAAATAGGCTGACTGAAAGCTATAAGGAGGTCTGGAAAGGAAGTTCAAATCTTCAGAAAGGAAAAAAGAAAATATGATCTGAGTAGAAAATAGAAAAGAGAGAAGGTCGGGATGCAAGCACAGAGAGGAGGAACCTCTGAAGTGCTGATTTGTGAGCTAAAAGAGGGACCTGAACGGAGGAGGATCACACGGAGAGACGCGGCGCTTGGAAAAAAAATAAATAAATAAATAAAGGAAGAGCGAAAAATTTATTCACTTCCACGCTTCCTGTCTGCTCCCACGCGGCGTTACAGTGCCACGAGAGGGTCGTCAGTGGACTCACCCCTTCTCTACCCTCACAGCGCATTTCTACAGCACTTCGCGGCGCGGCTCTGGACTCGTCCTGCGTGCGGGGCGCACCACGCGGCACAAGCGAACATCCAGCCAGGCTCACCGCGCAGCCTCCCGAGTCCGCAGAGGAGCGAAGGGCCATGGAGAGCGCCGCTAACAGCTCAGACCTCCGGGGCCAGCTCCCGTTCTTCGGCCAGAATGGCAGCATCTGCCGGAACTTCGCCGACAACGGCAGCTTCTCGGAGATGCGATGCGGCGGCGACGGGAGCGGGGACGACGGCGTGTCCCGGAGCCTGGACGGAGACGCCAACCCCGTCATCATCGCCATCATTATCACCGCTGTTTACTCCATAGTTTGCATGGTGGGGCTGGTGGGAAACGTGCTGGTCATGTACATCATTGTAAGGTAAGAGCCATTTTTAAAAGTAGAGAGAGAGAGAGAGAGAGAGAGAGAGAGAAAAGTGTGTAAGATGCGGCTTAGTTGCCTTTTTGTGCCGATTCCAAGCTTTGAAACTCTTCCAGCCTGTTGCTGCTGGACGAATAAGTGTGCGCATTTGCGTGTGCGCGCGTGTCTAATGGACACGCAGTTTCCCACTGGGCTGCTGTTTGTGCGTAAAATGCATCCACAGCCAACCCCTCCAGCGCGCAAAAGGAGGCAACCCAACGCAACTGTAAAGAAACGAACACACTTTTCTTTTTACCGCTTTACAGCATGAAATGTTGTCTCTCGATGCGCCTCTTTGATCCACAGCGCAACAACCGAGCTGGGGGAAATCGCGTGACTCCCGTGTTGGCGCGGAACAAAAACATGATCCACCGTAGAGCCTCTGTAAAGACCCCCCGCCCCCCGTGTCTCTGGACGTCGGAGAAAAGCCCATAAATAGTTGAAAAATGCGTTTAAATAAGCAACAAATGGCCACGTGCTTCTCCCTGCTCAGCTCCGCAATTTTAAGATTTTACGCACTAGACCGGAAAACTTTCAGGCTCTAATGAAGGAGCCATTAATGGCTGCGTCATGTCGACTATTTTTACTCATTTATTTTAATCCAGTTTCACGCACAAACAGCCCATTGTGATCCACGTGCTATTAATTAACATTTTGAGGCTGTGCGTAAAGAAATGTCAGCTTCGGAGAGCCTTATCTTGCCTCATCGGCTTCTGCTTCTGGCATGGCAGAAATTCGCTGCTCTCCTCAGACACCACAATTCGTGTCGTCTGGAGTCAGTTTCATCGACACGCTGGGTCTAATTAGATATGGAAAGCTGAAATTTGTATTATCAAGATGCACCTGGTGCATCTGGTGGATTAAAGAGTGGATTAAATCGGTAGGGGAAACAGCAGGGAAATGACAGATGCGTTCAGAGAAGAACTGGCCACAGGAGAACACTTAAATACATGGTGGAGTGTATGGAAGGACTGTGTGAGGAGAACTGAGATGAAGGGTGAAGGCTTTCAGCTCTCTTGTGTGCAGAAAACCTCAAGAGGTAGATTCCTGTTGATCTCTTAGAGGCGGCAGTCAGGCAGAAGGCTTGTTGTGAGGAGGACATCAAACAAGAGCTTAATTCCATCTGGTGCTGAAATGCAAACGAGGAGGAGAGTTATGTGCACGTTTACTTATCTGTTTTTTTTTTTTCATCGATTGACGTTACACAACTGCTTCATCTTGTCGACGTATTGATCCATTTATCTCTGTGTGATTCTGCACCCAAAATTATTCAGGCTTCACGGGAAATTAGGTTTAATGGGAAAAAAATCTACAAAACTGGCAGCTGGTTGTGACAAACAAAACATCCAGACTAAAACTACAGGTAGTTTTTTTTATTTATTTCAACATTTCACACAAAATGTCATGTTTAGTGACTGCTGTGACTCTCTCTTTTGGAAGATTCGTGTTTGCATGTCTCAACAGAGTTCCAAGTCACTGTTATGAAAGCCACTCTAATGTTTTACAGGATGTCCTCTTTGACCAAGGTTGATTTCCTGATGCCTTGAGTTTTGTTTTTGTAACCAATGGATGAGTCGATTTTACTCGCCACACACACACACACACACACGCACACACACGCACACACACACACACACACTACGGGTTCCCAATGCCAGAGGCTGCACAGCAGCCTATTAGCACCACTAAGCCACTGCCATACACCACTGTTTGGGTTATTCATATAGTTGGGAATTTCTTGCACTTTCAGGCACAGTGATGTATGACTTGGAGAGCATGGAGCCTTTTCGTCGTTAGTCTCTGCTTTGCTGTTGAAATTGAGACCTGGTAGGCTGCTGCCATCGTGTCTTGCTGTGGGTGGACTGGGACTGACAAAAAATGGCCCTGAGGTTTTTTGGCTGTGATTATTTTTATGATATGCGAAGGCACACGACACACCAGAGGTCATATGTGTTTGTGCTGTGCTGTTTCAGAAGCGGTCTTTCACTGCTCAGTCCATTTCAGCAAGGTAATGTTCCACTAATACTGAATGATACTAACTACAAGCCATTACAGTTATTCATAACTATAATTCAGCTTGTACCTTAGAGTTATGATCTGAAAACTATAACTTTATGTCAAGCTAAAATGACACCAAATTTAGCTTGGTGTCTACTCAGAGCAAAACACAGGCTATGAAGTTACACAAACACACAGTTTTTGCACAAAACTGTCATTTTGCACAAAAATCTGGACTAAACCACTGTCCTTTAAGAAATCAACCGATTGATGTCCACGATCAACTCAGATTATTTATGTATTTTTTGGTTAAATTATGACCGGCCCGTCAGTGGATGGAGGTTTCTGACCTGGCGGCGTCACTGGCCCTTTAACTTTAAACCTGCAAGATTTTCTTTCAGCTGACATACAGGGAAATTACTGATCTTTGCTTTGGTTTTGTTTCTCTTTTTTTTTTCTTTGTAATGAGAAAAAATTACAAAGAGAAAAAATGGGATTAAGTCAATACAAAAATTGACTGAACCATTTTTCTTACATTTAGTGAAATCCAAATAATAGTCTCCTTATCTGAAGCCCATTGCATGCAGCCAATGAATCCTTTGGCTGGTGCCTCAGACAACCGTCTATTTTCAAATATGTACTCTTATAATGAAAACTATTGACTGCAGTTGAAATGAAAAATTGGATTTCAGGATTTTGATCAAATCTGTGATCTTTTTTTCTGCACCAAGGTTTCAAAAAAATTTTTTTTTTTGTTATTTATTTTTTAAAAAATCCATGTTACAGCACATTTGTGCCAGATGTTGTCTGCCACAAACTAATTGATCACAGCCCATCTGCCCTTGCTGCTGGTTTCAAAGTGGGAGCACGGCTGAGATGGAAGTGAAATTCTTTGAAGTGTGAGTTAGGCACCTTCATTGTTTTTAATCATTGCATTTCTGCAGCTACTGATAAGCAGACAGCCTGAAATACAAAGAGTGGCGATATTTAAATATTCATAAATTCATCCTTGGAAAAAAACAAAACAAACAAACCAGGAAAAATCCAGGACAGATCTGGGTCTGCTCGTTTTTCTTGCCCTTTTGCAACTTACTATGCGAATGAGGCTTTAAGCTCAAACCACAATCCATTAGGCCTGTAAACAACGTCATCGCTCTCTACTGCAGCTTTCCATTCGTCTTTTCTCTTTTTCTTCCTGTCATTTTGACAATGACGAGCAGTAAATGGATGTTTTCCTGTTGTCTTGAGCTCTCTTTCACCGTTTTATGGATGTGCCCTTGAACGAAGTTTGGCCAGATTAAACCGAGACAGTTGATGGTAGTTTTTTATTTTTACGTTTTATTCTTGTTTTTACAGTCTGAAAGCCATTAAGCATCTCTCCATCTTCTGTCCCTCGCTTCTTTTCTCTCTCTCTCTCTCTCTCTGCCTTTGCGGTTCCTCTCCTGGCCTCTGTGAAACTCTGCAAACTTTTTCTGCACAAACGGAGATGGCCGGAGAGCTGCACGCCCGATTGGAAAAATAAAATAAATAAATAAAAAAAAAATCAATTCTGGTTGGGGGGGGGGGAGAGTTTGAGCTCCGTGAGGAATACGCTTCCTCTGCCGCCAGAGCAGATTGCTTCCTGTTGCCATGGAAACACTGGGAGGTGTTTTTGCGGAGCCAGGGGATGAGCAAAATGAGTCCGCCACTTCCCCCGAATCTCCTTCCTCCACGGCCCGTCCAGCAGCACGAGCAGATGTGGCTGCGGTCGGCTGCTTGCAGCAGCTGCAGCGTCTCTGAAATGCATATTGAAGGAAGAAAATCTAATAAGCGCCTGCTGGTCCGGATTCATATGGATTGTTTGTTTTTCTCTCACATCCATTGAATTAAAAGATTCAATTGAGCGCAAGAATCTTTTAAACATTTCTCATTTTTTAAATATATATTCTCCTCAAAGGAGCCAGAGCCTCCAGATAGCTGAAAAAATTTGTTTGTTTTTTTTTTGGCTTTGGACTTTGGCAGCTGCAGCTTTTTTCCAGTATGCAACCATTTGATGAGGAATAAGTGAACAAATGTTATTAATATAGAACATTTAATTGCAGGGGACACCTGAAAACACTTAAGAAAAAACTAAATCTAAAGTCTCACTCCAACAAACAGTATGTGAAACACATATAAAACAAGGCATGAAAGCAGAGATGGAAGGAGTCCCTTTAATGTCCTCAGACATGCAGCTGAAATGTCTGAGATGTGATCTTGGAACATCTGAAATAAGTTAGTCTGAGTATCTGGGAGATTGATTAAAATTGACAAAGCAAAGTAAAAGAAAAAAAAAAACTTTGACATCGATGGTCAGTGCAAAGATGAACTGGAGATGAACAACAAGCAGCTTAGCAAAAAAAACAAAACAACAACATTGAATTGGATTTGTGGGCACTTTGTGTCTACAGCCTCTAATAAAGGCTCAATTTGTCCCTACTGCTGTTTCAAATCTCTGGGAAGAAAGCACAGATTGGTAAATGTGGCTTAACGGCTCATGATCAGCTGCAGGAAATTGTCTCTCTTATTTCCTCTGTCAGGTGTTTGACGGATGTTTCCCCATTCTTAGATTTCTTCTCACGTGCTGTTTGCCTGGGTGTGCCCGAAAAGTTTTCAAAAGAAGAGAAAATGCTCAGATGTCTGTCTGCCTGACTGCAAATTTGAAAAACTCGCTGTGTTGTTTTTTGGAAATAACCACATGAAAAGGGACTCTAGTGGCTATTTCAAAAGAATCAAAGGTTCACGTTTGATAAAAGCGGTGAGAGTGGCCCTTCGGTTTCACAGTTTTCCTGTGATGTAATGAAATCCCCACAACAGCTTGACACCAACATCACACAGATTTTATTTTATTATTTTTTTTTTTACATATTTTAGCTCAAACTGAATGCTTGATTTGCCTCAGTGGACACATTTTTATCATGTTTGTGTTACTATTTCCATTCACTTGCACTCTGATGCAAAAGAATTAAAATAGGATAAGTTGGAAAATTCGACTTTTTCAAACTTGAGCCATTTATTGGAGGTTTCTGACAAATCAAACAAACAAAAAGCAAATCTGACCTTATTTTTCTCTTTTACTGTGTCACAACTTTACACATTAGCCATCTATGATCATCTGTTTTTTTTTTTTGACAGTATAGTACATAAGGGCTATTTTAGAAGATTTTACCACCGTACATTTGGATCATATCGTTTCTGAGGAAAGTGTAAAAGTATTAAGTAGGCACTACAAAATGACAATCAAATTTTGGCATCAAATAAAGTGTTTTAGATGAAAGACTGAGAGTTTATTGACATTTTGTAATCGATAAGATCATCAATTCTTTTCGGAGTTGTCTATTTTTAATAGTTGCTTTAAAGCCTCTCCTGCAGATGTTATTGCAAACATGACAGCACAGTTTTTCTTTTAATAATGGTCGGGCGTCGTATCACTAAAAGAAACAACCTAGTGAGGAGGAGGAGGATACATTAAGGCTTATCGTTATTTTGGGCTGTTGTTGGATTCTTGCCCTTGTGGTGCGACTGGCGTTTCGTCACAGTTTTCTTCCTAAATAGTTAAAGCTTCGGGGCTGTTGTTCTGGTTTATGGACATGTCTCGATTTAAAAAACAAATAAAAAAAACAACAGCTTTGTTGCAGCTGCAGGGGTCGCTGGTGGTGGGGATGGATCTGTTTGTCTGTCTGTACAGCAGCACATTTCAGATCAAGGCCTCTCCTTTGGGATATAGGAGAGGCCTTGATAAAAACACAGTTTCAGGCATTCATGCCTGAAACTGTGTTTGTTTGTCTTTTCCCTCAGACAAAAAGCTAAACTTTTCATCCTGTCCCTGTCCTCAGCTGTAATTTGACTATGTGGCGGCAAAGGATGATTATGTAAACACTTTAGGAACACTAATTAACTCGCAGGTCAGGCTCCAGTTTGACAAACAAAAATCAGTTCACATGATGTTGTTTCATTTCACATCCAGTTTATTAAGGATGTTGTACTTAGGCAAATGTGTTCGCATATGGCAAAGATGTTCTTTCAATAAGTGCAGCTGCGTTGCAAGAGGAGTTAGAAACTGTGAAAGAGTCGACATATTTATTCAGAAGTGAGGGAACAAAACTCCTGCACTACAATCTTTCTTTTTTTTTTTTTTTTTTTTTTTGCTTTATCTTGTCAAGTTTTACCTCAGCTTCTTGAGTTTCTCAGAATATCTAATTATACTTTTCTCTTTCCTGGTGGGTCCAGAAATCGATTACTTTGGGCCCAGTTAATAGAGTTTGGAAGTGATTCCAGATCAGCATAAGCCCTTATCTGTCCTACTGTCACAAATGTAAACATGCAAAGCTGGGAAAACTTGAACTTAAACTAAGACTGTGAACTTTGATCAGATGAAGCCAACATGGAGCTTTTCAATAAACAAAAATAAATACAAATAATTGTAACTGTGGAGACACAAAGGAAAATAAGTGGGGAAGAAAACAATGCCCACTGGTACCAGATATTGTTGAGATGCTTTATCTGAACATGTCTTGAAGTGCATAGAAAAACAAACTATTGAAATATCACCTAAAAATCATCATACGTTAATAAAAAGCATCTTGTGACCTGTTGGTGTCACAGGTTTTTTGTGCAAATGCATGGTCAAATAAACACAGAAATAGTTCAGCAGACACAAGCTCAATATTTTTCAATGATGATCTCAACACCCAAACTGAAGTTGAAGACAGCAGAGGAAACAAAATGAATGGATGTCAGCCAAAATTGGGGTTATATCAAGCAATAACTACAGAGGGGCCAGTAACCGGACATTTTGAGGAAAACAGTTATTTCTCAACACTCAATAAATGCACTCAAATTAAAGATTGGATTAAAAATGAGATAAATACATTTTAAATTCTTCTTCTTCAGTAGAAATATAATTTACGCTAGCAATGTGTCTGTGTCTGTAGAAGATTTTTAAAAAGTCATCGTTGGGTTAAATGTCACCATCTCACAGCGTAAATCTGTTTTCTACCTGGAGCTTTAAGGCTGCCAAGGTTACCAACACCCCAGAGGTTTTACATGGAGTTTCTCACCCACCTAACCGAGTGAACACTTAATTTTTAAACAGAATTAAAGGTCAGACCATCAGCCCGCACAAACCGCCCGGGGTGCTTCTTGACGGGCGGGAAACTCTCTGCAGGAAGCAACGATGGGCAAATTTTGAACACGTTTGCAGTGTTTTAAGTGAGGGGATTGTTACATAATACGCCAGCGTCAGCTTTTGGAACGGTGTCAGACCCATCGCCACAATCAACAGGAAATGGGACGAAAGAGAATGCCTTGGAGCTAATTAATGCAGATTAGGGCTCAGTGTGTGAGCACGATGTCGAAGCAAATCATCAGGACCACCGGATTCATTTCAGCTCCTCTCCGCCGTGAGTGGGAAGCGGCTCCGATTGCTTTGAGCTTCCTCCGGCGATGATGGATGTCTTTTGCTGAGAGCGCCGTTGAACCTGCGACGGCGCGTCACAAAATTCCTCGCTCCCGGTGACGACCTCGAGCCGCAACACGAACGGCTCCGTAATTGTCGCTCGCCTGCAGGTTTTATACCTCGGTTATCTTGTTGGAAGCTCATTTGGCACAGATGAGTCAAGACAAAGCTGCGCATTCGGCGATCAAAAGAGCTGCCAGAAGAAGAGAAGCTCAGCGGAGAAACCCTTAGAATCCAGCTCAACGTTGTGTTCTGGTTTCTGTTTGAGAATTAGCAAAACGGAGTCGGAGTTTATACATCGGGGTGACAATTATAGAAGCTAATCTTTCTGCCCTCCCTCTCTGTGTTCATGAGTGATGAGGTTTTCAGTGCCGCTGGGCCTGCATGGAGAATTAGAGCTCTGTCTGTTTATTTCAGCAGGTTTTCTGTCGAGTTACAGACAAAACAAAAATCAAATAAAGGGAAACAAGGAGACCAAAAAACTGCCGGGGGAAAGTGAATAGTCATTTTCCTGAGGAATGGAGCAAAAGTCTCTGAGAGACAGAGAGAGTGACGGAGTGATGAATAATTAAACAGAGCAAAGAACAGACTCATTTTATGTTTTTTTTTTTCCCTAATCAAAGATTGATGGACGTTCTTAGCTCTTTCATCTGTCTGTCATTTACTGACTGATTCGCTCTGCTCCTGCTCTTTATGTTCTACAATAGGAACTGAACAACATGCACTTTTCTACATCAGAGCTGACATTTTAAATAACCAACCAGAGGAGCGATTTATTCAGCCACCGAATCCTTTCGAAAGGTCAAACATGAGCCATCAAACTGCTGCGTCTTGCAAACGTAGTCAAACTCCTTGAACCTTTTAACATTTTGGTCCTGCCGCTGCAGCAAACTTCCATGCCAGCTAAGCAAGGTGGGTGGCATCGACCAAGTCTCCTACTCTTTGGTTACCCAGCAACACACATCGTTCTTTGGTTACCTAGCAAAAACATGTTGGGTAACTTGCGCAGCAGCTGTTTTGGGTTTTGCCTCTGAGCCTCACAACCACTTAAAAACATGGAAACAACTCATAGCTTGTAGCAAACATTAATTGGGACATTTTTCTATTTTCAGCTGATGGATTGAACCGTTCTCTGTGTTCCCTTGCGGCCCTTAACGTCCTTATTCCTGATGGTAGATTCGAAGTTTTGTTTTGGTGGCTTACATTGTCCTTTTTGGTCACTAATGTTCTCCAACAAACCTCTGAAGCACTCAGAGAAAAGCTGGAACTAAAAACACAAGGGGACTAATTAGATTATTTCTGGAAGATTCAATTATAAGATATCAGATTAAAGAAGAAGAAACAAAAATGCACACCACACCTTTCAGATTTCTATTTGTAAAACATTTTCGATCGATCTCCTTCCGCTTTACAGATTGTGTTCTGCTTTGCTTTGGTGTAGTGCATGAAGCAAAAAAAGCTTGTTGTTGTAACAAACAGGAGGGTCCAGGCTATTGGTTTGTCGAAACATCTTGTAGTTGTTTGTTACTGCAGTCTGAGAGGGGTGACGGACCAAAGGGACTCTGACCCTCAGGTCTTTTGTCCATTGAAAGAGGCGTTCCTAGGCAACAAGCAGAGCATCTGGACTCGTCCTCATACATTTCATTTCCACAGAAGGTAATCTTTTTCAGGAGTGATTAAAAGGACAGAGTTGGTATTACGGTTGAAATTGGAGAGTTGCACTCTAAAGTGCTCTTTTATTCCTTCAAGTGCTTTTTTCTCATAAACCTTCAAAAAGTATTTATTATGAAGCTTGTGCTCTCATATGCTCCATATGCCATGTTTTTTTTTTCTTCTGACCCGGAAACCCTCTGCTCTCTGGGTCAAAAAAATATATATAAAAACTCTTGTTCAGCTGCTTCGGCAGCTGAACAAGAGTTGAGTTTGAAATCCTTCATTCATCTTATTTTCCGTAGATATTGATCTCAGCTCCTCGCTTGCAGTGTGAAGGGATCAGCGTCGTTCCAGTGTGTCGCCTCTCAACGCCGATGCATGTGTTCATGAAGTGTCTCTGTCAGTGATCACCATGGCAGGTCCTACAGAAGAAGTCACTGAATCATTGCGTTTGGATCGATGTTTGCGTTGCATCCTGAGGCTGTTTGGCCGTTTCACCTTACATCCACACCCTGAGCTGGCGAGATTGTTGTCACCGGGTTCTTGCCTTCGGCAAATGCATTTCAAATTTTGAGTGGATGAAAAAATGAAAGTTGCCAAAGTCTGATTCTTAAAGAAGGGTTTTAGTTTTAGAAAAATGTTCTCAGACAGATTGGTGGTTTGATGCAACAGAGCGACAGAGGAAACAGTTAACATCCCATCTGTCTAATAGAACTGTGCGATATTTCAGATTTAGGTACCAATCTGATACACAGCATCAGATCAGAAACTTTTTATGCAAGTTTCATATATCGTAAAAGTTCTGGTCTTATCGTGTTTTTGTGTTTTTTTTGCCTTTGAAGTATTGTTATTCAAATCTAGGACAGAATATGGGAAAAGTCATCTACAAAATACTTCAATAACGTACTAACATGATTTTGTGCATTTTTCCCAAATAAAGTCAAATATAATATTAAAAAAACATTTTTTTTGAGGTAGACTTAAAAAATGAAATAAGATTTGGAGATGGAATCTGACACTAAAGCATCGATCTTTGCACACTGGTATCGATCCATCCATGCATGCACACAATTCCTTACTGGGCCTATTTAGCTTGACAAATTAGCAGAATCGTGTGTTTTTGACTTTGAGAGGCTGATGGAGAAAATCCACACCAGCACAAGGAGAACTTCTCAGAACCCTGGACCTTCTTGCTGCAGGGCAGCACTGCTAAAAGTTAAAGTCCTATTTTTGCAATCGTGTCTTTGTGGCTTACAGATGGGTGTGAAGTCCTTTGTGTGTCTGTCACTTTGTTCCAGCTGCAGATCTGGCGCCATTTCGGCCTGACAATCCCCCAAACACACTTGTCATCTCTCTGCTTTATTTCAGATGTGTAATTACTCATCCCGGTTCTGTCAGTTTGATGCATCTATGATTCATGGCGCATGTTCTGTGACAACCCCGACAATGCATCTCGTCCAAATCCGATCTTCTGTCAGAGAACATTTTTGTTCCTCATGGAGCCTAAGAGCAAAAAACAGTGATTTAATGAATGAGTCAAGAAATTATGATTAAAACACACAAACTTCTTCTCATTGTATTAGTTTAAATGCAAGAGCTTAATTGACAGACTTGTCACGGCTGACAAGTCGTGATTTTTTTCCTCCCTCTAAGTGGAATATAGAAGTGAAGCAACGTGAAACGTCCCAAAGCAGGATCAAAGAATCAAATAGAGAATCTCTGTGAAGATGTGCCACATGTTCTCTTGTTTCTGTACACGGTCCAAACTCACTGTCTTCATATTTTGACCTTCAAGTTATAATTGACCTCTATGGCCTTTATATGCTCGAGGTTTGCTTGCACCAAACGACCACAGTAAGATTTGAGGTGAGAATGGGCTGACGGAATTACAATAAAACTTTGTTTTCAGTAATCTTTAAATGTATTTTTGCTATTTTTATATACATAATTGAGTGAAATATGTTATTGATTAATATTGTTAGTAGTAATAGTATTATACCTCCAGACTTTCCATGACGACAGCCAGTAGCACACGCAGCAACCTTACTTAAAGAAGGCGTCCTGCACCACTTTGGTGCATGCAATCAATTGCAAAATCAAAAGCCCCCACTTACTTTTTTTTTAGCTCATGCAATTTGGTTCTCCTTATTTGGATTCCTTACAGATCAGGCCCCAAGATGTCGTGCTTGATTCACTTCATTAAACCCTTCTGTCCGTATCGCAGGTGTAATTTTTGCCTCCTGTTTTCTGGAGCTCCTACTTTGAGGTTGTGTGTGGAAGTAAGGCTCAAGCGCTCTTGTCTCCTGACTGACGCAGACCGAAGCAAATTCAAACAATGAGTCTGCAGGGGTTTTATTGACAGTAGAGTCTTTATGAAGATGCAATCAATCTCTGAGGTTAGGTTTACCAAATTTAAACTGTGGTTTGAGGAAGCTGGTCGAGCTGCCTCAAACATTTTTTTTGTCTTCACTTGCTTTGAATCTGGAGTATTATCACGTATTCCACGTCAAAAGGAATCCTCCTTTCTTCTACAGATTAAATGAGCACAACATGATGGATAAATCTCTTTGGTAGATAAGCTCAGAGGACAAAATCAGCTCCACATATAAGTATCGGCCAATCACCGAGCTCCCAAAATGAAGGAGATGTGTTTTGGACGTCAGATTGTATGAAAAAAGCAGACCAGATTTGTGGCCCTGCCACCAATACCTGTTGATTTCTGTCCTCCGCCAACTTCCTCCAGCTTTGTACGAGGGAATCTCCAGCCTCTTCCAGGCCATCTGGAAGATCTAATAATCTGTCCGGGGAGTCCCGAGTCAGCCGAGGGATTCCACCAAACTGGCCGTGCCTGGCGAAGCTGTGAGACACGGCAGACAGAGCATCACCATAAGCTATGGCAGAGCATTGGCTCTATTCTGAGATCTTCCATGAATTTCACATTTATTCCTCCGCAGCACTACATCAGCTTTTGACATCTTAATGATTTATTAAGATGCGCCATTATTGCATGTAAAAAAAAAAAAAGCCTAGTAATCGTGTGTTTAAACAGGCCTAATAAATCTGAGCATACACATTTATGGACATTGTTATATACGTTTCATGCATCGTGAGAGAAATCCTCTTCCATTACAGCCTGCAGGCAGCATAAACACTTGGAGAGCTGCATGTCCTTCCCGCTCCTCCCCCCCGCGCCTCCCTCCACAGGAACACATTTATGCAGTCGCACTCTGCAATCCGGCGTCCATCATGTTGTTTGTCACGGAGTGCATGGAGAGTGTTACTGTACGCCTCCGATCCAGACGCACGCTGACGTGAACAGCTTGTTTCTGGAGCCGGTACTTAATGGTTTATCTGCACCCGGCAGCAGCAGGCAACCCATGAGTCACACTCGGGGCTACAGACACACAAGCCGGGGTAACGATACATTGCCGTGTTGTAAAATCCATACGCAAGAAGCTGTTTCTGTTCTAAACTGTTGAGCACACGTGTGTGGCCTTCAGTTCTGGCGTTTCTTAAAAGTTTGCCGCTGAAGACTGACGACTCGGTGCAGACCTGTTTCCAAATGACAGATTGTTCTGGTTTGTTTATTCCAGCTCTGATGTTGCCCCGTAGCTGACCTCTCAATTCCAGTCAGCGATTTTTATGACGCGTCAAATAAACACCAGGCAACTAAAACCCGTAGGAAATAGCTTTATTGACTGTCTTTAGCAATGAGCTATTAGTGGGCCTGTTGCGTAACAACGTTATGGATTTTAATTTTAGAGTTGACTTGTTTGAAGTCTTAGACTTAGGAGCTGTATCTTTTTGTTTGCTGTGCTAACTCTGCAGGAGCCTGAGTGTTATTAGACAGCTAATGAGAATGACACACCCCTAAATAATGGGCAAATCTATAATCAGAGCATCATATCAATCAAGCAATCAATTTTATATGTAAAGAACCCTTCATACTAGAAGGAGCTCAAAGTGCTGTACAGATATAGATTATTATGTTCAGATATTTTTCTCTGGAATGCAATTATTTGCACAAAATCCGCCTGTTTGTGTATTTTTTCCAAAATATTCAAAACAAGCAGCAGTTTTGGGAGCTGAAATCCCTTGATGCGATGCCGCTTGATGCGATGCCGCTTGATGCGATGCCGCTTGATGCTCTGCCGCTTGATGCTCTGCCGCTTGATGCTCTG
>VMRN01000016.1:1961300-1986438 GCA_010277015.1 Poeciliopsis turrubarensis
CGCTTGATGCTCTGCCGCTTGATGCTCTGCCGCTTGATGCTCTGCCGGCTGGTTTGCCAAGCAGCCAATCCAGGAGCTCCACTTATTTTCCTTGGTGTCGATTGGCTGTTTCCCAAAGAGCAGAAATAAGGAAGACTGCAGACGTCCTGTTCAGACGGTTTCCACTGCATGTATTGACGCATATTGAGTTATGTCTGTATTATTAAAATAAGCAGTTATGAGCATCTTTAGAAGAAGGATCTCAATTTAATTATGGATTTTAGCTATTTGTGAAAGATTACCACGACAACTGGTGGATCTAGTGTCATAAAACTCTTTTCTTTTCTTTTTTTTTTTTTCATCACTGTTGGTACTTGTGAGTATTTGTAATCCACTCAAAATCATGGAAATAAGAAGAAGGGCCAGGGGGATTTTCTCCCAGTGGACAGATATCGACATTAAATACAGAAACATTTAAATGTCTCCATGCTGTCTACCATTCAGCTACATAGAAACTCAGCGTTAGTTATCACACTTGATTTGCATCAAGCACTTCTTCATTCTTAAGACTAGTGTCTTTAACTCGCTGTAAATGTCAGCGAGGAGGTTTGTTTTGATCTTTGATCTTTTGAAGCGTACGGAAAATAAACAGGTACATTTATTACCTCTGGTGGAGGGTAACAGTATTTAGTAGGTTATGACAAACCTGCCTTAGTTTTCAGTCAAAATGTCGGCTGCCGTTGCTTGAAGTGTTATGTAATCCATATTTCCTGACCGGTTGCGAACAAGACATCGTGTCATTGCATTTCTTTCCAACGCTTCTTAACTTATCAATTAATTGCTGCAGAGTAAGAAACTCATTTTAAACCCAGTGAAGTGTTATGGTGTAATTTCATGAGCTGGATTTCGGCTTGTAACCTTGTGCCTCCAATTAATTTGACACAAAAGTCATTACAGTGTCGCTCATAAAAAAAATAAATAAATAAAAAAAAAGTCCTGTTTGTGTTTATCCGTTTTTCTGGCTGTGTCGGCCCTGCCTACGCGCATGCACTGCTAATTGGCAGCAGGACGCATTTGCTGAAATGTAATGCTAATTTAAGCAGAACAAAAGCATCAAACATAAATTAAACAGCCTCATCTCTCTAGGTGTATCTGTGCTATCAAACATAGACCGGATTTTATGTCTTGATTCTTCTAATTACATTGCGTTCTTTCTTTCTTTCTTTCTTTCACAAAAATCCGTTTGTTGCAGACAGCCGATGCACAGCAGCTTAACGTGATGCATTTTAAATCTATCTGTCATGTCTTTTTGTGATGTTTTGGCTATTTTAGTCAGTCATTTAGGTTGGAGGCAGCCAGGATTCATGTGGAGAAGAGTTTTACTTTTAACCAAAGGTCAAGATGAGGAATGAATTCAAACTGGTGAGTAGTAAAAACAGCAACAACATGGAGAGAAACAGCAAGCAGCAGAGGGCGTGCAGCATGTGGGGACAGTGAGCAGGTTTTCTGCAAACTACACAGGGAAGCAGGAAGCGTATCGTCTCTGTGAGAGTTGCAGCTGCAGAGACGAGGTTAAATAATGAATAATAAGCAGCCGAGAAGGGAGCGATCTGGTGTCAGAGAGTGACAGGAAGCAACACTGGAAGAATGCAGATCGGTATCAGTTCAGACGGCCTAAAAGGCAAGGATTTGTTTCAACTTTATTTTTTGAAGACCCAGTTTCTGTCCGACCAAATTGTCTACTTCTCTTGACTTTATAAGTCACATAAAAGCAAAGTAAACTTTGTAGATGAAAATATTTGAAAGTTTTGGGGGTGATGCAACATTTCTTTCCTAAGGGGAAGCATTGGAAGAAAAAAAAATCATCCATTTTTTTTATGATCACAAAACATATATTTCCTTAATGTCTGCAATATTAGAAAAGAAAAGTGTTTTTTTTTCTTGTTTTTGGCTGTCGATTCAGTTTGCTTTTCTTATTCAACACAGCAAAAGAAAAAAAGAAGCTATTTAGTTATTTTTTCTTGTCTCTTTTCTCTCACTCTCTCACTCAGTCCTCGCTTGGCACGGACTGAGCTCCCGGAAACAAACGTTTTCTGACATCTCAAATTTTCTCCAGGTATTTTTCGCGATGCCTTTTCCTCCCACAGAAAGGCTGGCGCCACCAGCTGCAGCGGAGATTAATTAGCTGTTTATATAATGAAGTCTGGCTCTATACGTGCTGGGATTTCTTTTGGCAAGAATTATATCTTAAAGAAACAACCCAAAAAACGTGAAACGAACCTAATCGTGAAGGGTTTTCTCACAAGACAGTGAAGTGAGGAAGGGCCGGCGTGAGGCCGCAGTGATTTCTGAGACTCTCATTGAGTATAAAACTAAACTAAAACATGGATTTGAGCCTTGAACTTTCTCCAAATGGTTATTGATTGACTCCTGACTAAAATATTGTTCTCAGTAGACGTTATATCGAGAGGATGACCTTTAATAAGCACAACATGCAGTTAAAGTTCATTTCTGCGACTTCTGCTCTACTCGTCCTCGACTCTCAGCTCTGCGGGTACGAACTGAGGCGTTTTTATACAAGCCCGGTTCACAACACTTACATTTAAGCTCAGTTAATGAAAAAACACGCCACTTCCTGCTCGCAAACGCGCATAATGAAAGCGGCCCTCCTGTGTTGGCTGCTCCAGCCTCCCTGTGTTCCTGAACTGGTTTTGTCTTTTGCCTCGGCTCGGTTTCCCCCTCTTCCAGACGACTGTTTATACTTTAATGCAGACACATTTGGAAGAGATGCTCATAATCAAGATAAGAGATGACACAGACGCGACTTCTTGTCTGTGCAAGACAAACTGCATCGCAGGAGAGCAACGTTTTCCCTCAATATTTCAGGATACGGCTTAGATGTCTTCTAATCTCTCTTAGGAAACACTAGATAACCACAACATGCTTATGGCTATCGCAGAAAATGTGTGTTTATGTTCACCCTTTGTAGCCTAGCCAGTAAAAGCCTAGGAGAGTTTGTGACTTAAAGCAGAAAACTCGTTAACAAACACCTAATTCTGCTCGTTTACATGGAATGGGGCGATTTACCTTGGTGCGTTGCAGGGATAACCCACGGGAGACTCGTCTGAAGTCGTCTTTATGAGGATCTTCGAGTCAGCGAGGAGATGTTGGAAAATTAGACCCAGCTTCATCATATTCGCTCAAGTGAGACAGCTTTTATTGCATCGTGAAGTGTCTCGTTGGCCCCAGCGCAAATAAAGCCTGACAAAAGCAACACACCAACATCCGACTTAATCAGATTTTTAACAAACCTTTCGCCACCTGCAACCTGTTGGGAAGATTTGAAAGTCACTGAGAAGTGTGGAGCAGGAAAGCGTGCATAAATGATCTCGGCAGTGGAAGGGACTGATGGGGTTTCATATCAGATCATTAGACGATCTAATGTATTAGAATCTCCACTAATGTTAATCCGGTGTTTTCGCAGCGTGAATGCTTCTGAGTACTCTGCTGGAATTAACACAGAAGAAGAAGAAAACAATCCCCCTGCAGTTACGAGAGTGAGTAAAAATGAATAATGGGACAGTTTGGGAAATTTAACAAAGTTCTTAATGACAGAAGAGGAAATGAAGCCTCCGTTATGAGAATCGTAGCGGTCTTTTCATGGAGAAGCTGGATTGTAGAAACAAGATTATGTATTTTCTTTTTGTCACTCATGTACTTCACGTCATCATTTAATTGCCGTTTGAAAATGCAGACATGAGTTTTTTTTTTTAATGTCTTAAGCGACTAAAGATATCCAAACCAACTTGACCCTAGGAGGGGAAAGTAATTGTCGATCTGTTAGTGCAATTTCAACAGCGACAACCAGACATGTTTGCTGCTAAACTTTCAGCTGTAGGAAATCACTCAAACAGAACCTGTTGTATGTTTCACACACACACACACACACACACATGCACATACGCACACACGCACACACACACACACACACACACACACAAAAGAAAAAAAAATATTCTGTGCAACGACTTACTTAAGGTGAGACCAAAATGTAACATTTCGGGCAACATGAAAAATGTTTGAAAACTAATACTATAGATCATCATGAAAACATATCTACTTTGTGTTTGTTTATCTACTTAACAAATGCATAGCAATAAGAAGTTACAAAATACTTTAGATCTGTTTTTTTTTTAGGATCTGCATAAGCAGAGAATTAAAAAAGGATGTTTGACAGAAGCAAAAAGCATGTCGACCGAATTAATTTAGGTACATTTCAAAGCCAGAGCTGAGTAAATATTATTTGGTTTTGTAAAGGTTTCATCATTTGAATGATTGTCTCACGATGCTCTTTTCGTTTTTTAAATTTGCGGAGCAAATACGGCCTGATTAAATGTCAGACGCACCCCGTCAAACATTCAAAAGTCTCGAGCTGAGAGAACTTGAACTTCTCGATCCTCTTTCATCCGAGCGACCGCGTTTTATTCAGTTTCAGATTTTCGAAAGCACTTCCTAAATCCAGCTCCCAATCTGCCTCAAACTGGTGGCTGGTATTTCAGCCGGGGTGTCATTAATCATTTTTGTCCTTGCGTTTGCGCCTGAAGCTGTTAAGCGATAAACATCCTATACGTCTTTCCCGACAAGAGGTCTAAACTTCTAAAACTCTGTTGTCTGTCTGTGTTATGTCTTCTTCTCCGAGGTAATGGATGCTCAGCGTTTGTTCCAAGTTTTCTCGTTATTGACCGGAGGAATATTTTAGTCGAATCCTGTAAAATGGAGAGTTATTTAAGGCCCGGGTCACAGAGGGCCGTCTGCACTGTGCGCACGTCTCTGCAGAAAATGGACCGAACCTTATAACACCGCTCTTATTGATTCCTTCTGCTTCTTTTAAAAACGTGTGTTTCATTTAACCACTGCTGCCGCTTTGTTCCCATGTCTTTCAGAAGCTCCATTTAATAAAAAAAATAAAAAATGAATGCAGTAGCGTAAAATACGAAGATATGCCCAAGATTTATTGGTGGTTTACATTTCAGATGTTTATGCAAATAAAATGTGCACCAAAATGTGTACACAATCCCTTCTAAGTAGTCTGGGGGAAGACATTTATTTGTAATGCTTTAAAAGTGTCTGAGCAGTGCAATAAACCGAGCCTCGAACTGCTGCTGTTTGACTTAAAACATCTACGTTTTTCATAGTATTATCCAGTTAATCTTATCTGGAATCACAAACAAAACATGGGGCACTTCACAGTTTATTCAGTTTCCTCGTAAAATTATAAAAAATAAAACAAGACATGAAATAAATTCAGATTTTATTGGAGTAGCAGAATCTCAGATGGGAAAATGAACCCTGCGAGGAACCGAATGTTCAAAATAAGACATTTGTTTCTTAAACAAAATCACCTGCGCTACTTTAGTTCTCTCCTAAAATCCATCTGCAAGTAACGAATCTGACCCAGTTCGAATTTATGCTTAACTTATTAAGGTTGATCAGCTTTTAAGTGAATCAAGCACAAAGCTTACAGTTTGTTTTCAAGATGCAGGAGTTAGTTGGAGTTGGAGTTAGTTGGAGTTAGTCTTATATATGTTATTTATTTATTTATTTATGTTATTATTTCATATTGGTAGTTCACATGTTTTGCTGTTTATTTTAACAACGGCACAACATCACAATGTTGCAGCTAGTAAATAACCAGTATGAACTGACAGGTTGTTTTTTTTTTCTCGGGGTAAACATACAAAATGTCACTTTAGTCGAGGTTACTTGTTGTTGTTTTTAACTCCTCGGTTGTCCGTGTTAATTTTTACCCTGCTGTTATCAGCCTGCCTTAATTGTTTAAGTCCTTTCCATTATTTTATTATGTTTAATGAGTCTCCAGTCTGTGCTTTGATCTCGCTTTAAATCCACACCTAAACGGATCATTTAAGAGTGAAAGTCCCCTGGTCGAGCTGGAACTGAATTTTAAACCCACTAAGCTCTTAGTTTTCCAGCACAACCCTGAAAAGGCTCCGTCTCTGACGTATGACAACACATCACAGTTCACATCGTGCAGCGCTGAACACATATTGGCGCTTGTAGAGAATCCAATTAATTCATCTTTTATTGCAGCAGCAGGATTTGAGACTGGATATTTCAGAAAGAAATGACATATTTAATTTGAGCGCATTGTGTGCGAGGGGCAGGAAATCACAGGGTCTTTTATCTTCGACCTGCTCCTTTTCAAACAATTGGTGAAAAATTGCACGTCAGTTGGCATGACTCTTATTAGCTCTAAATAAATAAACATCATGTGGGGAAGGAAAAAAAAAAACAAAAAAAAAACAGGTTTGCAACAAAGTTTGCTGGTGGTAAATCTATTGGCATGATCAACACCAGCACTTGTTAGCATTTACTGGGCTGCGCTCAGAACATCAGAGCAGATCAGCAGGGATTCTTCGACAAGCGCAAAGAACCCGATCCGAAAGAATATCTCAAATCTAAAGAGAAGAGCGTCAAAGACAAGGAACAGGGACCGGAAATGTTTTCCTGCTGTGAAGGAACGACGGGATTCTTTAACTACGAGAACTTCGCAGATCCTTCACCTGTGACAGGTGTTTTCTCTCTCTCTCTCTCTCTCTCTCTCTCTCTCCATTTAGGTACACTAAGATGAAGACAGCCACCAACATCTACATCTTCAGCCTGGCCCTGGCGGACGCCTTGGTCACCAGCACGCTTCCCTTCCAGAGCGTCAACTACCTGATGGGCACCTGGCCGTTCGGGGACATTTTGTGCAAAATGGTGATGTCCATCGACTACTACAACATGTTTATCTCCATCTTCACTCTCACCACCATGAGCATCGACCGCTACATCGCCGTGTGCCACCCGGTCAAGGCGCTGGACTTCCGGACGCCGCGGAACGCCAAGATCGTCAACATCTGCAACTGGATTCTCTCCTCGGCCATCGGGCTCCCAGTGACGTTCCTGGCCTCCACTGTCACCAGTAAGCACCAGCACGTGTTTCTTATGAGCAAAGACACTCAAAAGGAACACAGGAAGCTTTGTTTGAGACCGAAGGTATCGAGACAACTGGTTATGTGTGTGTCACGTAATTTAATAAATGCTGTGCACTCTTTCTGGAAGCAACAAATAAACTAAGATTGTGAAATCGCGTGGAAATGTACTTGAAGCGTATAATGTTTCATTGCAAAACATTTATTTTGGAAAGCTATTAAAAGATAAAAAAAAAATAAAATGAAATAAAATCTAAATCCAATAGTAAGACCAACCCCGGAAAAGCTACAATACACTAATATTTGGTGGCTCTGCAGCTACTTATTTCTGATTAATGAATAACTTAATCTGCCTTTCCCACATCTTGGCCTTACAGCAGTCCTACAAGCTCACCCACGATAATGCAAAACTAGGTCTGCTGATTAATACTGTGAGGAGAGAACAGAGAACCTGGTGCAGCAAATACATGAGATGAACTCTGTGTTTTACCAACAGCTCGTCTGGCTGAGAGACATTCACTGGACACAAAACCTACAACCTCCTTGACTCCATCCCCAAAGAACTTGTGCTATATAAAATGTAATTCCAGCCAGGAATGTCACCAGGAATATTTCTGAATCCGTTTCTGCCTTTGGTTTGGGCAGGATGACCAACAGAGTCTGACTTTGAACAATGAAACCCTCCAACACAACAAACGTGACAGACGTTGCTCAGTTTGTACGAACTTCTCCCTGCAATTAATCGTGTAGTCGTCAGCATCTTTCTCAAAGTCAGGCCTGTCACAATGATCAATAAATTCAATTTAACGCATGATAACCTGAAACAAACTCAATAATTTCCATAAATTATTGTTTATCTCTATTTTTTCTCTCGCTTTCTACCAAAAACCGGATGATGAAAGTCTTAAGTTTGGTGTTTTTGGTCTCAACTAGCCCTTATTTGGAAGGACAATTTTGCTTACAGAGACTTCAAAAGCCATTTTATTTCACTTTAGTTGCTGTCAAAATTCATTTTATTTTTCTGGGATGTCTCAAATGCTTTCCAGTTCCAGTGTTAAATCAGAATTTGTCAGGTAAGCAGTTTCAGGGAGTCGAGGCGAACCAGCAAGCGGACGGCGACGTGGCACCTTGCGGCTCACTTTCTCTTATTTAGACACTAGTGGGCAGTTCACAGGTGACACCAGGTGAGACGCAGACATAGACAAGAATCCAGACAAGGAAATGAAACTCGTCTCAGTTGATGATTATACAACGTCGTAACTTTAGAGGCTCCTTTAATTCTTTCCGTGGCAGCATTGATAATCAAAAACAGTAAATATAATGACTGGACAAGTACACACAAAGGCCTCATAAATGACAAATTTATGTTGATTAATAACTGTAAACACACACCATTTTGAACAGATTAAACAAGGCCTTAATGAGCGCCGCTCTAGCACAAACATCGCCGCGAGATCTCGCCGTCTCCATCTGAAATATAGATTTCATAGGAGGGCGTTCAGCATGTGAACAGTTGCTCGGCAACATACGTCGGCATAAAATGAGCGTTTGATGTTTCCGCATTTAATGGCTCAGGCTGAAGTTTGTGTTTCTGAGACGTGCTTGAATCAAGCTTTGTTTGAAACAAATCCAGCAATTACAAGCCTTCATCTTGACCAGGAGGAGGAAGAAATGTTTTATTCACTGTATTTATATTTTATGCCACAAAGTGCCCCGAGATTACTTTAATGTCTTTTTCTTTTTTACTACAGCTATTAATAAGGCTCAATATTTCCTAGGCTCAATAATTGCGCATTATTATTTATAATGCCTAAGATCATTTTTAAACACACTCTTCAAAGAAAAAGTAGGTAAATACGAGTATTTTTCATCACATTTGCAGGAAATCCATCCTGCTGTTTCTGTATTAACAAACAATTACAGATCAGACACAAAAGATTTAGATTAAAGCCTCTAAAACATCACTAGATATGTTTTAGAGGAGTCAAAATAATCTGAAAACTCAACTAAATATGTAGTACTTTATGTTTTTTTTAATGAAATGAGCCATCCGGCGTCTACAGCGATTGATCATTAGGGTCAAAAGGTCGCTGGTGCCTATCTCCGGGGCTCAGTGGGTGAGAGGCAGTGTACACCCACTCTCATATGAGAGACAGGAAACAGGAAAGCTGCATAAATAAGAAGGGAAAGTAGCTACAGCTGTTTTCATCTCACTTCTAATTTATAATTCAATGATTCCTTCTGCAGAATTTCAAATAAGCCAGCAGTCAAAGTGTCAGCCGGAGCGCGCTCAGCGGTTGCACAGTGTCTGTACTCTGGAACTGCAGTGGAGATTAATGTCCCCTTGAAGGTGGCAGAAGGGTGCAGGGGTCCAAAAACCGGCCCTCCCCAATGCAACAGATGCTTCCTTTAGTTAACAAGATGTCATGTATTCACACATTGAAACTTTTCATCTTCCATCTCCTGGTTGCCTGTACATAGCTCAGTTTTCCGTGGCGTCTCAACACAGCGGAAGAACAATTAGGGAAGTTCTGCATGCTAATCGGTCCACACACTGTTATGTACAGTTCTCAGAGGCCCAAAGAAGCAAACACAGCAGCCTACTTAATCTTAAAGTCAAAAGGTCCCTGCACTAACGGAGGGAGAGGAGTGGCTGCCACGCAAAAGAAAGAATGAACAAACTTTCCTCTCCGGTGCAGGTGCTGGATGGATGAGTCTCTGGGCACCACCAGGAAACGTCATTAATATAGGAACAGACATTTAAAAAAGAAAAAAAGAAGGGAAACTTGCCTGGTAAGATGAATGAGTCAATGCAGCGGAAGGCGTGAAAGTCAAATACAGTCTTAGAGGAATTTCACAAAAGTAGAGCAACGTACGAGATGATAGAAACAAAGAATTGTCCAATGTAGTCGAATCAGGACATTGTGATCAGGCCAGTCCCAGTAACAATTGGTTACTGAATTACGTTTTTATGGTGTGAAGCGCTTTGAACTGCTGTGTTACTGCAATTTGCTAGAGAAATAAACCTTGGCATAACGAGCAACCTGATTCTGGGGGACAGTGCAACGAACTGTGTGGGTTAACAGCCCAACATCTAACATTTATTTTAGATTCATCCTCTTGTAGCTTCGGCATCATTGAACTTGGACGACAAAATCACTCCGAGAAACTTCTAAAAAAAGTTCATTTAAGGGCTAAAAAAAAGTGCGACATGTCCCCGTCAGAACCAGGTGAAAAGGTATTGAAGCGTTTTTGTCTCTCTGCTCAGACGCCAACATTGTCGACTGTAAGCTGGACTTCCCCAGCCCTGCATGGTACTGGGAAACCCTAATGAAGATCTGCGTGTTCATCTTCGCCTTCATCATGCCCATCCTCATCATCACCGTCTGCTACGGGCTCATGATCCTGCGGCTCAAGAGCGTCCGGATGCTGTCGGGCTCCCAGGTCAACACAAACGCTTTTGATTTCCTCTGCATATTTAAAGACGAATATTCTTCTAAACAAAGCTCAGATCTCACAGGCTCTTGATTGCGTATGATTGGAGGATTGGCTTCTATCTCATTAATGGACTGATTATATTTTAAAGAGTAATCAAGCACAAGGGGAGACTAGAGCGCATGCCTTGAAATACAGTCCACTCAATAAACTCCAGATAAAACAATTAGGTGAAATCAGCTGAAGCAGGAGGCTGTAATTTAATTTTAATTACATGCTTAGCACTCACCACTCTAGCTGACTGAAAGATAACTTGGCTCCTGTGTTTTATATAAGAACTTTATCAAAAAAAAAAGAAGAAGAAGTAATAAATTAAATCTTTGTGATTGCTTCAAATGAAATGATTTCTCCTCTTCGTTATCTGTTTTATAATTATTATTTTTTTTTTTTGTTGCATCCCAACGCGCCACACAAACCCGCACAGGAAAAGGACAGGAATCTTCGAAGAATCACCCGCATGGTCCTGGTGGTGGTCGCCGTCTTCATCATCTGCTGGACCCCGATCCACGTCTTCGTCATCATCTCTGCTCTGATCAACATCCCCAGCTCCACCCTGCAGACCGTCACCTGGCACTTCTGCATCGCCCTGGGCTACACCAACAGGTACGAACCGCGCCGAACCGCCACATCTGTTTGCCGCGATCGTTTCTAAATAGTCTTTGGGCCCCGCTTGGTTTTTGCCCTCTGACCATTTCTCCCGTCCTCCCACCCCGCAGTAGTCTGAACCCCGTTCTTTACGGCTACCTGGACGAGAACTTCAAACGTTGCTTTCGGGAGTTCTGCACCCCGAGCGCCTCGGTGCTGGAGATGCCAAACTCGTCCAGAACCGGAGCCACCAGCCGCAAGGCCCCAAGGCGCGAGCACAACGGCACAAACACGAGCGAGAGATCCAATCAGCAGGTATCCAACGCCTCTGTGAGCAGAAATCAATCTTGCAGATAAACCTTTTAAAGCTTTTATCCGTCATGTGTGACTGTCTAGTCCTTTGCCTTTCGTTGGCACAAAGTCGGAAGTTTGACAGAGACAAATGGAGGAGGAATCACCGAGGCGTGACACAGAAATGCTTCTCTCCCTCTCTGCAGGTATGACTAGCCTTGGAGGGGTCGTCGTTGGACTCCCGCTGTTGCGGAGGAGCTGCCAACGACGATCTCAACTCTGAAGTCACGCAGGTCACCACAGGCCTATAATTAGTGCACGGAAACCACACAAGCAAGCCTCAAAACACAGAAACACGGCCGACGCGGAAGAGCACAGATCACCTTCGCCGCTCCCAGCTCCTGCAGTTCTGCTGGAAGTCGGGTTGTAAACCTGCAACTTCATGCTTTGTGATTTGAAACAAACGATTCTGTCTTCATAGAAGGAAACAAAAAAAAAAATCAAGAATCGTTAAAAGAAACTCACTTTTCTAAAAGGACTGTATGCATTCTAGGTAGAAATATTTTCCGGTAACAAGATAGAAGGTTTGACTGATCTATAAAACCACTTTTACAGTCTGGTAATATGCTTCTTTCTGCCTTATTAATCCTAAGCCCCGGCCCCAGCTCTCAGCTTATCTTTAACGCTTTATGATGAACTAACAAGTCAGTTGTTTGCCTTTGTTCGTTGGCCTTCATGCCACTTTTCCTCCAGATGTTCTTTTGAGGATTCAAATGGCTGAACATTGTTGGAAAGAAAGGGTTTGTGTTTGTCACTGCTGGAAGACTGCGGTGGTACTTTGGCCTTCAAAGAGACTTCACTGAACGGGAGGTGAAATTGGAAACGATTTCCCTCCGCTGCGCTTTCCAAAACGCCTTTGTACGGCTGCGGCGGGGGAAGGCGCCTCGCCTGAGCAGTGAACACCGACCGCTCCGGCTTCAGCCGCTTCATCCCCATCGCCTCGCCTACGATTTCACCGCGGTGGACGAATGAAAACTGTGAATTGCACGCTCTCCTTCTACGGAACCGGAGAAGTTTCTGAATGTACATAAAGGGAACCATTTGTGTTTGTCGCAGTGGGTCATTGTGCTCCAAACCAGCAAGAGGACTGTCTGTGCAGCCTGCACGGCACGCCGCTTTAGAGCAAACACGTGTCTCTGCTGGTGTATGATTAGCCGCTGTTGAGCAGCTATTATGTGAAGGAACTTAAAGATGAGCCAAGCAGGAGCGTACAGGGCATTGGGTTATTTCTATGTAAATATGCTTGTGCCGACATGTTGTGTATCTACATGTAAAATGCCTTGTTAAGTCGCTCTGCTTGACATTCTCTGAACCATGTTTTTTATTATAAAGCTTTGTAAAAGAGGAAAAATCTTTCTAGATGTAAATTAGTGTAAGTGTGCAGATGCTGAGATATATGTGGTAAATGCAAAATCATGACAATGATCGTCACCAAACGGAGATTTGCTTTTGTTTTTTTGTTTTTTTCCTAATCAGACGTGTTGGTAGCTGCAAACGTTTTCAAGTCGATGTTACGGCGTGACAAACTTTCTGCTTTGAGTGAAACGCCTTGCTGACGTCACTTTGCGCAGGTAATTGGTTGGTTTTTACTCGCACGGCTTTTCAGCCATCTGTTGAAAAAAAGAATAAATAAAATGTCAATTGCAATTTCTCGCAGACGGCTGAAAAACGTGTCGGCTGCCACCATCTGTATATAAACCATAAACTGTATGTTCAGTACTTTTAGACGTCGTTTCCATGGAGCAAAGTTGCATTTGAACATCTACAATCTATGTCCCAAACCATGGACAGGGTCCTTCGCAAACATGACTCCAGCACTATTTCTGCGATGCGGAGACGTTTGTTTTGCAAAAAACGGAACAGCAGATTGGGACGAAAATTAAATATGCGGCAACGTGTGAAATATCAGGAAATCTGCATTTCACATTAAATTGATAGAACTCACGAATATCTAAATCTCTTTGGAGGACTGTTAATGCCAATCAGTGCTTCAGTTTCCACGTGAAGCCACAGCGCATGTTGATATCGGTGCTAACAACCTGTAGCATTTTTTACCTACAAAAACATCTGTGATGGAGGCATGAGTTTGTACCAGACACATCAGGATCACACCAGTACGAATTTGGTGACGTTCTGGTTTGGAGTAACTGTTACTACAACACTAGCACTGGACTGATATGGGCCCCCGTTCCCAGAAAAAGCGTCCAATCAACTTGGAATTCCTGCATAGTTTTTAAAAGGTAAACAAACATCAGTACAGGTTAAATTATCATTTAAATTGGGTTAAATTATGGAAGGAACAACATCCAACAGGACAGACATGAGACAGAGAGAAGAGTTTTGATCTCGTCTAAACTGTTGTCAAGAGGAGAGGTTTGAAATTAATTTCTTACTTTAACCTTCAGAGGCACGCTTGAACAAAATTCGGACAGTTGTGTTTCTATGATTTAAGAGGATTTTAAAAAAAATTATTATTTGGACTAAGAAATACGACATACTCACATTTGAAAGACGTGTGGCAATATCCCTGTAGCTGAAAATCATCAGGCGTTGCCATGGTGCGTTAAAGCCCGGCCTCTCTTTCCCACTGATCGCAAACGTATTTTAATTTTCATAAAAAGCTTTATTTATTATCTTTGTTAAAAGGCAGACAAAGCCTCCACTTATTTTTTGTTTTTTCTTCCTATTTTCATTTGTTTGCTTTTTGATCCTGTTTCTTTGTAACTTCAGGGGTAAATTTTATGCAACTGGCAAAACATTTGACCAGATACAATTAAGCGTTTAATGTTTTTTTTCCCCATCAAGTCTCCTGTATGCTTTTTAAACCAAACAAAACGTGCCCTGCAGCATTTCTGTTCGTGCCAAATTATCTTTCAAAAAGCATTTTTCAGACAATATTTCAATTCAATTTTTATGTTCATTCCCTCTAAAATTTCATGCTTTGTTTCCGCTAGAAGAAGACATTTGCTCAATACCCACCTTTGTCGACTTCATTCAATAAAACTTGTATTTAACAAGTAAAGTGTTCAGACTTTAGTTAGATATCAGATTGCATCCCTAACGAAACCTGTCGATACTTTATAGGACCAGCTTGAAAAGAGAGGGAAGAAGGTGGAGCGCGAGGGAAGCGAGGGGCCCTCGAGGGCCCCTCGAGGGACAACATGCTGCTTTCATGAGGCCAGTCCAGGCTTTTTGGGAAATTAACCCCTAAAATGTCCTGCTTTTTAGGACATCATTTAGATGATTTACAAAACGATACAAACAAAAATAGAACAATAACAAAACGATAAAGACGATTCGCCACACGGAGCTGTGATTGCCGCTCACAAACACAAAGCGACAGATTATAGTTACGGGCCCTGCTGCTTTCTGTGAATAGTCCAAAATATAACATTGTTCCTAAATTGTTGCTCCTGTAATCAGACGCACAGACCTGAAGCTCGAAAGGCCTGCAGAAGCTGCGTGGCGGGAAAATAACACAACGATGCTGCATTTGCATTTACGTATGGCACAAGGAGGACAATGACTGTTCATTTCTGAGCCATTTCATGACTTGCTGTGTCGTAAATAACTTGTGACTTATCCCGTGCCACGTGATCCGGTTTTCAAGCTGCATGTAATCTGTTGTCCAGACGCTGGTGTCTCGTTAATAGATGCCACTCTAAGATGCTTTACTAATATTATCACGGAGAAGAAGAGAAACTGTAAATGTCACTGAATGTCTTTGTTTCTTGCTCCTGAATAAACGGATCGGCCGCTCTGAAGTCTCAGCGTTTGGTGTAAATTCATGAACGATGGTCTGCTCTCGACTAAACACGCGATAAAAAGACACATTCATCTCTGAGCGCTGAGACATGAAGAGGGATAACAAAGAACGACGTCAAAGAGCCCTGGAGTATATAATGCATTATAGGCAGTGATGCTGTGGACTGAAGCAGGTAAAAGTAGGTAGACATATATATATATCTATATATATATATATATAAATAAATATCTATACGAGAGATAATAGAGTTGAGGACAGAGTGAGGTTCTGAAAAAATAAATAAATAAAAAAAAATAAGACAACAAAAACTGTTGCTTTCCAAATTTGAATTGAATTTATTTTGTGTGAGCTGAAGACTCAAGTCAGTAGAAAATAACTTCATTTCCAGACCGGTGTGTTTCTGCTTGCAGCAAACTGACGAAGGATGCAAGTGGAAACGTGTTTCTCCTGAAATCGAGTCGTCTCCTAGGAAGGGTTTGGAGTCTTCAATTCTTCTTCAATCCTCTCCTTCCACCCTGGGAGTCGGTGACGCTGTGAGGGAAACGTTTTGGTTCTAATTGAATTGATTTTTTCCAGGGGGAAGATCACAAAGTAGTTTGTTGCTTTTCCCCCATTTTCTGGTTGAGGTTCCTGGGAGACAAGATCCTGATTCTTTCGATTCTTTTCTTTCCTTTGACTATCTGAAACTTGAATGTCAACAATTTTTAAAAGATTCAACGTCGGACTGGCTCGTCTGTTTCAGATCTGAATCTCAAACCCCAGTCCTGCGTTATTCAGATGCGTCTCTGATCCAACAGACCGGAAGCAAATGGCTGAATTACCTTCTCAGTGCACAGCCTCTTTGCACAGCGTGTTGAAGCAGAGACATTCTTAAAAGTCCTAGGATTCTGGTCGTTGAGAACTGGAGTTTGACTCCCCTCTCCTGGGTCTTTCTCCTGCTGCATTAACCTGATGTCCAAAACTGGTGGTCAGACATTTTCCTCCAGCATTTTATAGGCGAGAGCAGAAACACACTTCTAGAAACGGCAAGGTGGTCCCAGACCATCACGCCACCTCCACATTAGGCAAGATGTTCCCACTTTCGTCGCAGCCTCTGAGCCGGACTGTGACTCTCAAAAGTGAATATCTGCGTGTCATCTTGTGTCCAGATGAGAGTCACACTGATTAGTCACGTTGCCAATCCAACAGTTTACTCCAGACGAATGCTAATGCTAACTAACGCTAAAGTTTCGATGACAAGTATTGGAAATTGTAATTTTGGACAAACTGGACAAGATTCACATTTACGCTTTTACTTTTTAAGCACTTTGATTTGCCGTGTTGCTGAGAATATGCTAAAGAGATAAAATTACCTTACTGTGATTTGCTAACAGATCATACCATTGTAATTCAGAAAGGAAAGGACAGCACTGCAGAGCTCAAAGTATAAAAAAAAAAAAAAAAGAAAAACGAGAAGAGAACACAATTACTCACGCGGACGCGCAAAAACATTTGAATCGTGTTCCCAGAAGTGAGAAAAAGCTTTTCTCGATCTCCACAAGTGACACAGTGATTCAAAGACTGAACAAGCACTTCTGAGAATTTCAATTCTGTCCCGAAAAATGACAAAAATAAACCTTGTATACGCTCAATATCTCAAGATCCTGTCTGCGCTTTTGATCCAAACTTTTAACGTCGCAAACAAAGCCGGGAAATCTTTACCTGAGACGTATGGATAGAGATTCAATTTCAAGCGAAGTATTAGAGGATTAAGTTTCTTGTATTCAATATCAACCCAATGTTTCAGCTTGATTCTAACACATCTGTCTTTGTGCTCGGTGTCAGAGCATGCGTCCGGCTTTGCACAGACAGACTCAGATGTTTCTCAACAAGAACATATTTTCAAAAGCTTCTGTCCAAGCCCTTTCTGCATGCAGCGCACTTCAATCCAGCTCCACAGATCCAGAGTTCAAAATCAGTGGTTGCAAATCGTGCAGTTGAAGGTCACTCAATTTGAAAAGAGCCTTAATTGTCGAGACTGGGATAATATCCGTGAAATAATTCACCCATTTTATTTGACAGGGATGCTTTGTTAAAAGCTTCATGAATGCATTATAGAAAAGCTGAATGAAAAGCTGAATGGAAACGTGTAGCTGCGAAGGTGCTACATTTAAAAAAAAAAAAAATGCTTTTCACTAATTAAGCTACATAGAAAACCATCAGGCCCTCGTTAACACCTACAAAGAGATCCGGAAGGTTTCGGTTTTTATCCGCTCAGAAGAAAGCGATACGCGTAATCTGTCTTTCTAACAAAGATGAGTTTTTGCATATTTTCCATCTCCATATCGCTAAACAGCTTTCTAAAATAGTTTCTCCGGAAGAGCCTGAAAGGCATTTGGTGCATTGAAATTTAAGGACTTACAACTCTGCCTGTGTTTGCTGCTGCCATGGAGACGTACGGCGTCTCGTCTCATGAGAGCTGGCAGCCTGATTATTCCTGTCATGGCGATTATGATCAGCCGCTCGCTGGCCGCGCGCCGCTTCTGCTCGACAGCGCTGACATTCAGGCTTGCTGCGAAGGCCCTTTCCTCTTGTGCGGAGAGCTAATCGGTTAAGCCGATGATGACCCATGAAAGATTTGAGCTCAGTGATCTGGTGTTAAAAAGGTCAAGTGTCGCCCCGAGGGAAAAGTGTTTTTGAAAAATATTAAGAAGGAGCTTGTTACTGACGTCCGGGTCGCCCAAAGTTTGCACAGAGATGAAAAAAAAAAAAGAAAAAAGAAAGACAAAGAGAGTTTAGTTTTTAGTTCAGGAAACTGTGATGCTTTGTGATTGCATGCTGGAGAGCAGTAAGCAGACTGAGGAGGGATAGAGAGAAAGAGAGAACATTTAGAGTTAATGTTAGAGTTAATGACGTTATAAATACTGTCACACAGAAAAACACTGAAGCATTTGTAAGTCTTGATTTTCTAAACAGTTTTGCAAACAATGTCTGCAGACATCAGTTTTGTGTTACACTGGCCACATGTGGAAGTACAGACGGAAATCAAGTCCAAACAAATGAATTCACCACTCAATTTAAGGTGAGGGATCCTGACGAGGATGATCAGTGGCTCAATTTTGAGCTACATTAACGACTTGTTTTTTTTTTCATTTTTACTAAATTTGTAAAAGCTTTTTTTGCCCGCTGCCGTAATGCGATATTTGAGTTTGTGAGAATTTTGAGGAATGAGATTCATTTAACCCAATTTGCAGTGAGGCTGTAACACAGCAAAATACTGGAACAAGTGAAGGGCTGTGAATATTTTCTGGACCAATGACTTGGGTTGTTGTTGCTGTTTTTTTTTTTACCATTCCTGCTGCTCTAAACTGTAACCTCAATAAAAAAAAAAAAAAAAAAAAAAAAAAAAAGCTAAAACCACAAATCATCAAGATACATTTAATATGAGCTTCGACACGCGGCAGGAACATGTTGCACGTACTTCGATCCTAAACAGCAGAGGCAGAACGAAAATGAAATGTTTTGTTCACAGCTCTGCTAAACCTGATTTAAAGCAGCTGCGGATCGGCTCAGTCGCGGAGCAGTAAGACCCGATGCTGATGAACGGCGCGCTGACCCTCACCCGCCAGACTGACACAAAAATAAAACTGTGACAGCGAAAAGGTGGAGAAGGCGGCTCAAAACTGCAGGAGCGGTGGGGGTAATAAAGTCACAAACTGTCAGAGAGTAAAGTAGCTGTGGGAAGCCAGCTGGTCCATCCTGAATCATTAAGCAAATGAGAGGAACGCCATTCACAGGCCTCTCAGTGCTGACCGGAAGACAACCTGAGTTTATCAGCTGAGCAACCAGCCTTGGGAAGTAAAAGGCCCACAGGGAGCAATTTGTTTCAGCTCCATCTCTCTCCAGCTCCGCCCTTGACGGCTGGAAATGTGCTCCGACTTACAGAGAGTGTGTTTAAATCACAGGAAAATATCGCCTGCTCCATTTTTTTTCACACACTAGGCTATCACTCAATGAGACGGTGTGGCACAGGCGCCGTCCCGTCAGGTAATATTCCCATCCATCCATCCGATTTCATTACCCCGGCCTCCCGCCGGTGCTTGGCTGTGCCGTTTGCACGGCTGCTCACTAAAAGATAGGCTATCAAAGTTTCATTATCGCGCCTCTGCGACTACTTTTCCACCACAGGTACGGCCCTGCGAGACAGAGATAGAATATATGTTTGGTGAATGGTGAATGGCACACACACACGCACACACACATGTGTGTAATCTCCCTTCAAAGCTCACAGACCCTTCAATGCACTTCATAAATGTGTGACCTTTTTCTCCTGCAGGCCTAAAACCTCTTATTCACGTATCCTATCTGTGGAAAGAGCAGCTGGAGCGCAAAGAAAATTGAAAATGATCCGGCAAACTGCACGATCGCCTCTTCCTGTTGTCTACACTTAAACATGTGTATGAGGCCAGTAATGTGCTTTTATGATTGCTTTGTCAGCTAAATTTTGCAGCTACGTCTTGACTAATATTTCTGTGTGAAATACACATTCAAAAGAAACACTTATAAAGATCGTGTCCTGAGTTTTATTTTCTAATTTTCTTGATTTAATATGGGACATATGGACTGACTACAGGGACACGGGAGAGGATTTAATTTAAAGTCCCATATTAACTGTTGTCAGTGCACCCAAATGTCCCATTTTAAATCCTCTCTCGTGTCTGACTACTTGTTTTGAAATAGTAACGCCTTCGATTACTCGATACTGAAAAAAGTGGTTCGACTTTGCAACGCGTTACTGACAACACTGGTTCCAAGTAGCATCTGCTGTCCTGCTCGGGGAATTGGAGTTTTAATTCCGAAGCCCCCTTGTTGATTCTGGTAAAGTTCATCCATCTTGTTCTCTTAAGGCGTTGCTGGTTATTTTCTACAACTCATCAAATCTGATATTGCTACTGTCAGCTGAAACAAACCAAAGAAAGGTCTACTGTGATGATTAAACATGCAAGACACATGCAAAGGTGATTTCTCCCAATGAGATTCACCATGAACTGCTTTCAAAAGACGTTTACTTCTGGCTCTGCGTCTCGGGGAGCAGCTGCCTGGACTCTCGTGAGTCTGTTTGTGATTGTGCAGCGGCTGCTTTCGTGTCTGACTTGGCACCGGCGTCCTCCTGACTGTCACGGCCTCACAGCGTGGACAGATGGCAGAGACTTACCCAAGCAAGAAAACAGCACATACCGACGCCAGCCAAACACACACACACACACACACACACACACACACGCACCGCCCAAAAAGATGCAAAGCAGAAGAATTTTCCTCTTTGGGGCCTGCTGACCTGTGTCCCAATCCGGCTGTGAATCATCCTAAACTGTCTGTGTTTGTGCGCGGCAACATGTTTTGCGCCAACATGTCGGACTTTCTCCTTTTAGTTTCAAAAAAAGTCATATTTAGAACCACTTTAACCCCTTCAGTACTCAGCATTTATCTCAAGCTGTGTCCTGTGCTGCCTTTCAAGACTGTACCTCTCCTTAAGACATTGACGAAGCAGCTTTACGTGTGACCTCTTTTTGGTGTTTGTTTTTGTTTTCATGTACTGGGACTGCTGACACGCTTAACAGCCTGACATGGTGACAAGCAGACGAACCAACACGCGCACCACTGTGATCCAAAGCCACTCCGAGAACATCTCGGCGGACACAGTGTGAGTGGGCGGCTCCACCCAGCGCACGCAGGAGAGCGGATGCGTAGGTGTGCTGCTTTCCCTTGACTCTGCCAAGGCCAAATAGACGTTGAACTTTCAGCTCGTTAGTGTTTATCCTCGCATACGAAGCGAACGCAGGTGCAGCTCTGCAAAACATAACCAGAAAGTGTATGTATTTAACACAATAGATTTATGGCATGGAGAAAGATGCGTTTCCTATTAGTTTTAAAACTAATTAGAGCTAATAAAAAGCTGACTTGTTTGTGGCCTGCAGGTTGTATCTTGGACGTCAGCTTGCTGGGCCTGGTGTTGCTCGTTTTTCCCTCAGCAGTTCTACTCAGGTTCTCTGTGCTCAGGGCCGGCTCAAACCTTTTTGGGGCCCTAAGAGACTTTTATTGCCCTCCTCCACGATTGTTCCCCCCCCTCAGCATGCCAACGCCATTTGGCATGTTCCTATCAGTCCTAAATTATTTGCAGCATGCCTATTAATTATTAGCATCATTAGTAATTAGCTAAACAATGAAAAATCAATTGCTATAGTGGTATTATGGCTATTGACTTTAAACTTATCAACAAGCCAACTATCCAGCTAGCTTTTTTTGTTAGCTAACAAAAAAAATTGGATTTTGAAATGTCGGGTGGCATTTAAGTGTAACACATTACTTTAACTATTTGAACATAACATCAGCTGATAAAGTAAACAAGTTAACAAGTTTGATATCTTATATTTTCTCAAAAGCAACAGCAGCCATTATTTATGTGACAACTATAATAACAATATATACATTGTTTTTTCATGTGTAGTTCACGTGCAAAAACCATGCATGTGAGCCAACCATGAGAAATGCAGTATTAATTTCTATCCTTCATTTTTACTGAGGCTTATATGCTGTTTGGGAACACTTATCCACCACATGAAGCTGAGACCGTTTAGCTTGAGTGCTGCTGCTGAAAACCCCCTTTGGATATTTGTTTCCATTCATTTTCCACTAGTACAGTGGATCAATGGGGTGCAACACTGAACAGCAGTTTTGCGTCGCTCTGTTGTGGCTGAAATTTCCACCTCATTGCCAAACAGGACTGATGAAAGACTCATGTTAGAAGTATTTTTTTTTTTTTTTTTTTTTTTTTTTTGATAGTTCATTGCTGTCTGATTGACCCATGATTATGTCCTCCAAGCTCCGGGAACTGCTTGACAGGAAATGAGTTACTAGAGTTTTATTCAATTACTTGTGATTTTTATGCATTGGTTCCTTACATCTAAGGGAAAAAAATATGATGTTTGCTGCCCTGTGAATGCTCCTTATTTCGACATTAGTAAGTTCCTGCTATTGAGGACAACATGGTGCAGTCGAATCGAGAGACTTTGGGTGACTCGGCCTTACTTTCTATGAAAGGCTTTTTTCATTAGAGTTGCTGTTACCAGGCACACGACGAAAATCAAAACTCAAGATTCTTCACATAACGCAGCAGTAGCACATTTGAATGAAGCACAATCTCCCTCATAACACGCCAGCTGTCGGGTTGGTTAGGACACTGTCTGACAAGAGCCTTGTCTTCTTCAGAGAGTCACTCAAACTCTTCATATTCAGAGCTCAATATCATTTCACAAAACTGCACAGTCGTGTCCATGTGAGCTTTAGGATCTACTCATTATGTTCAGTATAATTTTTACTGGATCATAGTGTTTTTAAAAAACAAATAGATAAATTCAGCTCATAGCTTGCATGATGATTGTTTTTAGTTTGTCAATCTTTTTTTTGATGAGTTATTCCCATCGGGCTTCAAAGCCCATGCAGATTGGCAGCAGATGTGGTCTTCTTCAGCTTCATCATGAGGGTCGACTTCTGTGGTTACAGAAATGAATGAAAATCAGTGGTTGGAAAAAAAACAGATGTTCTTTATCAAACAAAATCACATATAAAGTGAAGAATAAGCCAACCTTGCTTCAATAAAACACCGTAATCTTTCTCTTCAAGCTGAAGTCTACTTCGAAGAGATCCTATCCTGCTGCTAACATGAAATAAGTTTAAGCCAATATTTTGGGCTCAGTGTTAGAAGGTGTGTGCTTCATGCTTGAGGTCTTGGATCAGTGCTTAAGGCTGTTATACTGAAATAACAGCGTAAGGAAAAGATGCTTCCAACACATATTTGAAAACGGCTGATATTCAGCAATAAAACTACAAACACCGTGACAACACTTTAAAACTTATGGAAAATTTTAAAGTGTCACAACTCGCATCTGTGACAGTGAAATGTAAACACTTCAGAGTAAGAGCAAGGGTGTAACACTGACAGACTTAATGGTTAAAGGATGTGCTATGGAGCACTTAAATCATAAACACAGAGCATCAGCCCATCCCTTCTTAAGTTAACATCTATTGACAGTATGTGGTCATTTTTATTTGCAGTTGATAAAACTTTTTGATCGCTCCCTAGGACTTGTTGGGTGTGGACGGGGGTTTGTTAAAAAGTTGCTGTATTAAATAAATGAGCTTATAAATGAGGTTTGTAAACATTTTGAAAACGATGCCAGAGATGTTGCCACTATGGTTGCCGTCCGCTTTGGATGAGAATATGAGACTTTAGTCTTGTAAAGGGTCTTTTTATTTTCATAAAATAAACATTTAAAAGAAGCCAGTACTTAAAATACTGGCTCACGAGTTTACTTTAAAAGAGCTTGCTTATCAGCCAGTGACGTTTGCTGACTGAGGACTGTTCATGGCTCATAGCAATCCGTTAGCGGTAGCCTCATCGGACCGCACAGATGTCACATAAAGGGAACCCAGAAATAAAAAATCTCAGATTGTTTCAGAACAAAATAAACTTTACCTCTGAAAACAGCTCAGTCTCAGTCATTATCTTGTAATTTATGACTTATTGGGGATTCTGTGAGCAAATAGCTCATTTGACCCGTCGGATGGTCAAAACTTGATGCATAGTTTTAGTAGATGGTAAAATTGATCAGTAGGGTCATTATAATAAAGAGAAAATAATGGACTCAAGGAAATGTGGGGTAATCATACTTTATTTTGCCATCACAACATTCAGCAATAGTATTATAACTGCTTGTTACAATACTATTGCGCACTGTGCATTGCTATTCTCATATAATGAGTCGAATATGTTTAAACGCTGTTAATTATAATTGATATCCAACCCATTGATAAAAAAACTACAGCTTTTAACTTTTTTTCTCCTTTTTTTCTGTAGGAAGGTTAACATTGCTCTTTCAATCAGGTAATGAAAACCCTTAGGCCTGTCGCGATAAACGATAAATCAATTAATCGCACGATAAATTAAAACTATCGACCTCATTTTAATTATCGGCTATATCGTTTCTTCCTGCATTTTTCTCTTACTGTTGATGACACTGAATGAAAAAAGGCTCAACTCTGGTGCTCTCCACTAATTTCAATTAAATCAGTGTAAAAAGGTCTTCAAACAATATTATCATTTATCGCAATAATTTTTTGAGACAATTAATTGCCCAGCAAAATCTGTTATCGTGACAGGCCTAGAAACTACACAAAAATGCTTCGTAGGGTTTGGCTTTTTACAGTGTTTATGATGTCTCTGATGTTATGGTCACTGTTGAAAGTACTCCAAATGTAAAGCTTAAGTGATTGTTTAATCTTTCTGTCTTCCTGCCCTCACAGTGAATTTGGTTCTATATATATATATGTATATATACGCACACACACACATACAGCAGGGTTTCCCCCCAGTGTATCATCAGCCTGGTGGGCTGTCAGGCTTATAATACACTCATAATACAGACTACTAGCTCATTGTAGCAAGAGATCTGATTTTTGCACGCTCCCTGTTCAGTACATGAACTATAAAAACTACAAACCCATCTTTTTTTCAGGCATAATTTTGTCCTGCCAGTAAAATGCTCACCATAGAGGAAATGCTTGAAGTCCTGTTTATTAAAAAAATATATACTTTTTTTAAAAATAAAAAATAATACACGTCAACTCCAAACAACTTTGGAAATCCATTTCAGTTGCTCAGTTCAATACTCCCATTCCTCACTTCCGACATCTATCATTGCGCCTCGAATGATTAAGTGACGCCATTGAAAAGGGTTAATAGTTTGGGTCATGCAGAACTTATCTGATCGTTTCCATAGCAACGAGCAGAAGCAAGACATTCCCCCAGAACTACAATGAGCTCATTGTAGCTATGACCTCATCTATGACATGCGAATCTAGATCAAAGAACATCTGAGGTTATGAATTCTTGTGTTTCAAATCATCAGTCCATATCCCACCAGCTCTTCAA
>VMRN01000016.1:2004181-2020725 GCA_010277015.1 Poeciliopsis turrubarensis
ATATCAGGTCAATAACAGACCAATATCAGGTCAATAACAGGTCAATATCAGGTCAATAACAGGTCAATAAAAGACCAATATCAGGTCAATAACAGACCAATATCAGGTCAATTACAGACCAATATCAGGTCAATAACAGACCAATAACAGACCAATATCAGGTCAATAACAGGTCAATAACAGACCAATATCAGGTCAATAACAGACCAATATCAGGTCAATAACAGGTCAATAACAGACCAATATCAGGTCAATAACAGACCAATATCAGGTCAATAACAGACCAATAACAGGTCAATAACAGGTCAATTACAGACCAATATCAGGTCAATAACAGGTCAATAACAGACCAATATCAGGTCAATAACAGACCAATATCAGGTCAATAACAGGTCAATAACAGACCAATATCAGGTCAATAACAAGCCAATAACAAAACCAATTACAGGTCAATAATAGGCCAATAACACAGTTATAGCGCAACCTGGGTTCCTAGCTTAAGCTTGGGCAAATGATTAAGTTATTTCTTAACAAATTGACTGATCAACAGTTCAGTGCAAAAGAATTGATACACTTTTGACTTTTTATTTTGTTACGTTCCAATAAGACATGCTTTTTGGAACATAACAAAATATGTTCCAAAAAGCACTTAAAGCGACAGACCAACACTGACAGATGCATCATTGTGATGTGCAAGGAGAACCATATCTGGTATCCAGATTAGTTTTATTTTAGTGTAAATTATTGTTTGCATATGTATTCAGTTTTATTAGCTGAAAATAAAACAGCTACATTTACAGCAGCTTAGCAAATCTAAAAAGTAAAATGCTTACAGTTTTTCTTTGGCCAAAAGCTCAAGCCAAGAGTAGATGAAGAGTGACTGAGTAACAGATTCTCAATTGGATTTAGGACTTTAACTAGGCCATTCTAACATATGGATATGCTCTGATCTAGAGCGCTGACTGTATGTTTGGGGATGTTGGCCTGCTGCAAAGTCAACCTCTGTTTCAGTCTTCAAGCAAATTTTGCAGGAATGATTTGCATTTAGCTTTACTCACTTGTTTTAACTTCTCTTACATAGTTAATCTGGACATCCTGGTTGCTTCTCTAATAAATTCTCCGTTTAGTTCAGGGAAAATTCTTTGAGGATGGTATTTTCATCAATGTACCATTCCTGTTCTGTTATCAGATGATGATTTGAACAGAACTCTATGAAATGTTTAGAGCTCTCCAAAGTGCTCCATCAAACTTATGCAATCTTCACAGAACAGATTAATCCAGAGATTAAATGACATTTAACAATGGCAGAACTTTAGCATGGTATCAATACTATCGGACTATATGATCAAAAAACAAAAACCGGCACACAAAGGCAGATCAGTATCAGCGTCACAAGGTTTTACCTGGAGTCGTTCTCTTTACCACAATCTGTTTCTCCTTGCTTTTTCGCATCTTTTCCGTCCTCTAATTCTGTCCTTTCACGTTTCTCCCCCTGTGAGCGGTCGTCTTTGTCTCCTGTGAAGGAGGTGTCCTCTGTAGTCTGGTTGATATGAGAAGACTGGTCTGTGATCTCAGGAGCCACAAACTTGCGAGTCTCTTCCTTTGAAGCAGTGTCATTTCGAGCCGATTTAGACTCCAGATCAGCTTTCGAACAAACAGCCTGATTTCCCTCTGCCTTGCTTCCTGAGGGTTTGGATGAAGGAGGTTTGTTGTCTGAGGAAGGCGAAGATGATTTTAGGTCCTCAGGCTGACTAGGAGTCTCTGTGGAGGTTTTCTGAGGTTCGGGTGAAGAAGCTGAAGCGTCTGGTTTCTTGGTGGTCTTTGCAGGCGTCCCTTCAGACCGGGCCGCAGCGTCCTTGGGCACCCGAGAACGAGGTGTGGCGGTGGTGGAGGTGGTGTTTTTACTCGTGCCTCCCGTCTTCTTTGGGTTTGAGGATTTGGCTGAGGAGGAACGGAAAAACCTCCAGTCAATATAAGAAAACCAAACATTAGTAAGCTTGGGTTGTTTAAACAAGCATGTTGTAAAAACAATCGTTCAAATTTCAAACACTTGGATTAAAGCCCCAGCTACATAAGTTATACGTCATGATCAAATGAAAGTCAAATGAAAATCATATTCAAGATTGATTCAGCAATTAAAATTGCAAATAATGTAAAGCCATACAATAGTATTGACAAATTACGGAAAAGAAATTAAATAATTGTAGAGGAGATATTACAAAGTGGGACGTATGCAGTATTTAGTGTTTGTTTGATGGATGCTGACAAGTAGAGTTTCAGCAGTGAAGTGAGAAAAAACACTGAACAAACAAAGGAGCTGGAATGAAGTCTGTGTGTAGTAGGAAAGGTGTTTTTTCAGAGCTTCTCTGCAACTATTTTGCTTTCTAGATGTACTTTATTTATATTTAAAAACAATAATAGTAGGACGTTAGGAACGCTGCACTGATGTCACAAATTGTAACCACGGTTTGTCCTCCAGGAAAAGCGACGTGAGCAACAACTGCGACGCATGCGCAAATGTAAAATTTGAAATGATTCTCATTAATACCAAATCAGATGAGTGATTAGGAAATATTGTGTTGATCTAGAGAACTACATGGTGTCAGTGAAGAACTCTCCCAATTTACCTCTGTTGGATAAGAAATGTGTCAGTGGTCTAACCCTCTTTACTACTGGAAAACACCAACAGCCACAATGTTTTAATCTGGAAAACTACAACCTGTCTGTAGCTAAATTCAACATAATTTTTGTCTTTCACTCCCACTGTTTACAGAACCCTATTTTTTCTACAGCAGCGTTGTCATATGTCCTCCAAAGTGACAAACAGGAAGCCAGTCAGTGTGGCTGATTTCCATTGAGATAAGATGACATGCTCCATCATCCAGGAGGAACAGAGAGGAGATGCTGATTCACCACATCAAAAGGAGTCAGCTGAGGTCACTTGGACATCTTTAAAAGGGTATTATGATGTTGATGCGTACCTTTATAGTTAACAAACCATGATAAATAATGTTTATTTTCTTCTGGAAATATTTCTACACAACCACATTTATTTTTCTTGTAAGTGACGAAAAGTATTTTTTGTTCATGAAAAGCCGAGGAGAGGCAGCATTGTTTTGTTTCAGTCGCTTACTCTAGCAATAAAATAATTTTAAACTTTAAGACAGGAAAACTATCTTGTTGTTTATGACATTTATACCATGGGTAGGCCTTCAGATGGGTAACCCACCCATGTCAACCACAATAAGCTTCACATGCTAACTGGAAGCATGCAATCTGATCTCAGATAGCTGGAAGACGATGGGCTGATTAACTCATATGTGCAGCTAAAAATGATCTTATATAACTGATATAACCGTCAATGGCAGTTTTAGCCACTAGGTGCCAGTCTTCTTCTTGGTCACCTGGTAAAGCTAGGACATATATAAGCAGAAGAAGAAGTGCTCATAGTTGAGGTATGGCAAATAAAATATGGCAAAAAACACAATAGTATGTTTTCCTTTAGTTGTTTCTTAGGAATCAAAGGAAAAACATGTTTAAATTACAGGCTGTTGAGGTTAAAAGAAGGCGGAGATGCGTGTTCAAGTCTCCATGCAGCATCTTGTCACAATCCATCTAAAATCTATATAGTGGTAGGAGCAATGTTTCTACCACTTGTTAAGGATGCTGGTTTATCTCTGGTACAAGATGGAGACAGATGTCCATACAAACCACAAATGCGTGTTAGTTTTTGCACTGAATCCCCCAGAGAAATATTTGTCTCTGATTCAGATTTTCCTTTCTCTTCTCCTGCCTGCTCAAAGTTTAGCTACGAATGTGTATATCAGCAGTTACTTGCTTCGGATCTTTTGTCGGAACATATTTATCTCATCCGACTCCTCCAGCAGATTAGATAACTGGTGAAGATGGTAAAACCGCAGGAAACTGGTCATTTTTGGTGTTTAGATTGTGTCAAACCAGCCACCTCAGCAGACACCGCAGCACATTTGAAGACAGAAAAACGCTTTTGCATGGATCATAACTTTGCACTGTGACTCCACAATGGCAAACAGTGTAGCCAACGGTCCAAAACTAAATATGCACACATGCGAGGAGCTGATCAGATTATAAAGGATGCTGTGTGCTCACTTCAAAAGAAGTTTAACCTGAAACAGTGAGTGCTTTTTAAAGCTGCGCTGCCAGCTATAATGTTTCAAGGTTAAAAATGGAAAAAAGAAACATAACACCTGAGGTGATGGGGAATAAAGCCGCTTTTCAAAGCTTGTGTAGCGTCTTTGTGTTCATGTTGAAGAAGCCAGAGAGAAATTAAAATGATTGAACTTCAGACACAAATAAAAACAACCTCTGTACAGCTGGTTTGGTAAAATGTGTAGAGAGAAAACAAAAGAGATGCTCTTTACGCTTCTGTGGACTCGGCAACACGGAAGAAGAGGTGTGATAAACGTGCCCTCACTATTTCATCCAACCAGTACAATCCACACACACATGCAGACACTTACTGTCATGTAGATGTGTTTCCACAGCTATACACAAACCATCACTTCTGCTTTTGCAGAAAACAGAGATCATAAAAGAAGCACTTCAACTGCAGGAAGACTAGTAATCCCCTCTATAAGAGAGAACTTTTGTAGCCACATGGCCTGACTTACACTTTATTGTGCTTGCAGGGTATCAGTACCCCTTGAACACGACACTCTTTGCCATGTTACAACCGCTAACCTCAGTGTGTTTCCTTAGGTTCAGTTAAAGATGGTTGTGAAATCTCCAGAAAAGAATGTGCCATGACAGATGTTTCACATTGTTTTAATATTCATGCCTCAACCCCTAAAACTATTACGTGTAAGTGAATGGGTTTCTGAAGACAGCGGGGTCCTCAACAGGACTAAGGGAGTTTTAACTTGTTCTTAACTGCGGCATTGATGTTTCTGGCGTCTTCCATGATCTTCAAGATGATATTTCCTATCACTAATGTTCCCCCAAAAAACCTCTGAGGCTACAGGAAAACAACTATTTATTCCCAGATTGAATTAATTGTGAATTGACTCTTTATTAATTAGCTGTATTTTTGAAGGCAAATTGTGGCATCGGATTTCATTTTAAGGGTGAAAACATATAGATTTTTTGCATGTATACAAAAACAGAGCAAAACCTAGGTAAATATATCCAGCCGTCTGTCTATTTGACAAAAAATATAAAACCCAGTTTTCTTTTCCGTCAACTTAACAATGAGCAGCTTCTCTGTGTTGGTCTATTGCATAAAATCCCAATGAAACACACAGATGTTTGTGGCTGTAGCGTGACGAAATAGCAAGATACCAAGTGCACAATGAGGTGTACATGCACACATGGTTAACAGGTGGAGTTTATTTAAAGGAGGGCCGCGTTAGTTAGTTCTTTAGGGATACGGCACATTTTCCATGCAGGGCGGCAGACAGGCAGGCAGGGAGGCAGCAGCTCTCAAGGGGACCGCAGGCTTCAGTCTCATCCAGCTGAACTTACCAACCCCTCGACTTGTGGTGTTAGTGTGCCGTGGGTTAGCTTTAGCCTGCGTGGATGCGCCTGCCTTGCCTGTGGTTTTAGCTGCCTTTTTAGCTCCTGGAGCAGCTTCTTTGTGTCGCGTTGTGGTGGCGCCACCAGCTCTGGCGGCAGTGGCCGTAGCGGCACTTTGCTGTTTTTTAGCTGCAGTGTCTCGAGGTCGCACCTGGTTTGTCCGGGCTGGTGGTTTAGTCGCGCACTTCTCTGAGCGGTTCAGAACAGGCAGGAAGGAAGTGAAGAATTTGTAGAATTAAAAAGACACTGAGCATTTCTATTGTTGCAAAGAGATGAACAAGTATGCATGCATACAACAATAGACTGTGAAAAATAGTAGAGGTGGTGTTGGGGGAAAAAAAAGAGCTGAAGCCTTTAAATAGACTTTGATAGATGATGTATGTGCATTACTTTCCCAGCTTCCCAGCTCTCATGGTATCTGTTGCTTTATTTGCTAAATCTTCTCCCTTTGGCTTTCTGACTATTGGCAAATTGCTACAAGTTCAATGCTAACTCAATTGAGAGGAAAACATCACAACACTTAAGCAGCATCAGTCTGAGGAGCAAAGGCCTGAGAGAGTGAGACGCATTAGGAAGAGGAGAGGCTGCACTGCTAGGACTGTGGCTCCCTGCTGGAGGCTGATGTAATGGCATTATCAGTTTGAACACATTAGGCTCCCTCATTGATCCCTGAGAGAGATCAACGTCAGCTAGAGAACGGACACATTTCCAAATGTAATGCGTAGTTTCAAGACCTGTAAAAAAGACTCGAAAAATATTCTGGACAACAAAAATTAACCGTTTAAACAACAAAAATAGTCTTAGCAGTTTGTTTGCTCTGGGGAGCTATAGCAACAATGGCCCAACAATTTTCAACAGATCTGATTCTGGCATTTTGTGATAAGAGCCTATTAGTGGAGATGTACCGAGAACTTGACTGGTGACTGGAATCGGCTGATTTTATCCTTGACTGGCCATGATCAGTTACGTTTTCCGATCAGTAAACGCATCAGATTTAAAGGTTAAAAGATTGTGATGACAAAAATCTTCTTCATTGTGAAAGTTGTTAGTGAGGGATGCCGATTTCAGCATCACAGAGAGTTTGTGTTTATTTCAAAATAAACACAAACAGCTTTGAAAAAAAAATGACTTGTCTTTGTAAAAACATCAGTTTCAACTAAAATTTATATTGCTAGATCAGAACTATGGAAAAAAATCTCTCGACTGATGCATCTTTTCTTAATAAACAGGAACAATTTACAGAACAACCAACAACCAGAGTTATCTTAACCAAGAAAGAGAAAAGTATTTATTATGGTTGTGAAATGTTTTCTGAAAATGAGGAGAAAGGGGAGTACTCTCACGTCTAAACCTTTAACAAGTAGAGAAGTAGAGATGGGAATTCGCCTGACTCCTACAGGTCAGACCATGGCAACAATTTATACAGGAATGAATAAAAAGAAGAAAACCAAACCACCTGGTGTTTTTTCGTCTGTGCAGATTGGTCCAGCGGCTTGTTCCTCCACCAGAGCTTCAGGAGACTCGATGTCCACTTTGACTTCCTCCGGAGTTAAACTGGACGATGCATGGCCGTTCAGATTCTCACTACTGATCGGTTCATCTGAGAAAAAAAAAAATGCTGCTGTCACCGATTAGCGTTCACTTCAACAACAAGCAACTTTGGTGACATTGAAGAAAGGTAAAGTTTTCTGAAGTACGCGAAAAACTCCCCTCGTGAAAAAAAAAATCCAAGTAAAATATTCAGCCAAGATTAGAATATTTTACAAATTTACAATTTATAATGTGCAGGTTTGTAATAATCATGCAGTATGGAAATAATATTCACACGGTTTGGTGGCACATCCTGGACCGGATGTCAGAAACCAGGGCAACAAAGACGCACAGAATTAACAAGTGTACACACACACTTTCACACCAAAGGGCAAATCAAAGTGAGAAGCAAAAATCAACCTAACATGCATGATTTTGATTTTGATTTTGATTAAGCCGGAGGACCCATGATTTGGGAGGATGAGCAAACACCAAACAAAAACATCTGTTTGGGATTATAATCTGGGACTCTTGGTGCCAATGTAGACAAAATGAGACGAACCTTGCTCAGGGATAAGAACCCCCTTCCTGATGAGCTCCTCTCTTGTTTGTCTAGTGGAGATTTTTCTCTCTAGAACTGTAATAAGAAAAAGATCAAGATGGATGTGGAACTCGGTAAAGAAATGTAACATGCTCTCCTTCAGACTTTCTTCTGGTGAAGGCAATTATTTTGCACAGGCTCTAAACTGTCTATACTCAAATCAACACTCCTATCTCAAGTCATTGTCCTGTTATCACACATTGCTCTGTATTACCATAAAAGAAAGTAGCAAAAGTAGGGTAGTGAGGAAAACCTGGGTTAGTCGCAGTCAGTGTTGAATTTGCAATCGTCAACAAGATTGCTGCATCATGTTTTGCTAACATCATGCAACCCAAAGCGTTCCTCAGGGCATTGCAAACAGTATTTGCCACATCGAACAAATGTGGTTAGAGGGATTGCTCAATGTTAAATTTCTCAGCAGAGTCACGAAAGTAAATTCCAGATTTTCCACTTTGTGTTGACTAAGGCTGGGAAATCACATATATTTTTATCAATTAATCAAATTTTAAGTCTAAGAAGGCATATTGCAAAATCTAAAATTTGTTTTCACCAGTGCTCAGAGTGATGCCAGCCCACACAGAGCCTATCATCTTGTTTTATAGCGTCTGTTTATTTGGACTTTGACTTCAGTCCCAGAAGGGATGGCTGAAATAAAACTAAAGTTTTTGAAAATATTTTTTTGTCATTTGTAATTTCTTTAAGAAAAAAAAGATTAAAATCATATTTAGTATGATAGAATCTGAAATTGTATTTTTTTTGCCACGCTGTCTAGTCCTGGTGTTGACTAAAAAATGTCAGCTGTTAGTTTTATTCGTGCAGAACTGCCTGCTTTAATCACCCAGCAACTGTTGCTCTGCTGTCTAAACAAACAAGTGTGAATTACCGCTGATAAATGTAACAATAGGGACTGTTTTTTATTTTATAAGGTCAGAAACGTAAGGATTCTTTCTAGTAAATTATCCTGGAAACAAGCCACAAACTTGCACAGACAAATCAAAAAGCAGAATATTACACTAACCAGATATGGGGGGGGAAAAAGAGCCTCTGGTGTTTCCATTTACTTCTGTCTCTTTTTATTTCCTGACCAACAGCCCAGGAATAAACCCGAAAGAATTACAAACAACCGTTTCCTTTTAAAGCTCTTCTGGGAGCTACAGCGGTCCAATTCATATTTAATGTTCCCCACAAACCCAACGGTACAAGCCGTGACACTGTCCAGACATTTGATTGGAGAGAACAACTCGGCAGCTGTGAGCACAGAGTCAAAAACACCTACAGCTGCACATTTCGCACATCCTACCTTTGGAGAGATCCTGGAACTTGTCGCTGGTTTTCTTCTTCCTCCATTTCCAGGGTTTGAACAGTTTTCCCAGTGTTGACAGTTTCCCTCGCTGCTGTCGCGACCCATGGGCATTCTGGGTATTGGAGGCGTTGTCCACCACCACATCACAGCTGGCCACAGATGATTTCTCCAGGCCATCAACTAGAATATGACACAAATATTAAAAAAAAAAAAAAAATTAATTAAAAAAAAAATCAACGTTTAACTAATCTGTATGTAGCCTTTAAAGTTTTGTTAATTGATTTATATCTGTACATAGAGTGCTTCACATTAATAATGTAATCTTTATAGGAAATTCGCATCTAACGAGTGAAACATGCTGCACTTTAAGTGCAGCTTAGTGTTTAAAATAAAATTCATGTTCCTAGATGTTTCGATCCAGCTTTACTTATTTATTTATTTTATTTTACTGGGCAAAAACCTTTTGGTTTTTTTTCAACCTGCTGATTCCAAGTTTTGCCATTTCAGACTTTTTTTTTTTTTTACAAACTTTAAGCACACAGTTTTTATTTATTTAACATCTCAAGTATTGAAAATAAACAACAAAAAATTGTGCTGCAGGTTTCTTTAGGTGGCACTGGCTGAAAATTAGGAACTGAAGATTGAGCAGGTTTATAAATCAAAAATATATACCCACACATTTTTATGAAGCCCAACAGTGTATTAAAAGAAAAATAGTTTTTCATCTTGTTGTTTTGCTGAACTGAAGAAAAAGATTTCTGATTTGGTGACCGCTGAGTTACTAGCCACAGCTGATCACAGAAAATTGGGTTTTTAAAAACAGCTTTTAGCACACTGAGGGACAAAATGAGCATGCTTTCAGAAACACTCTTTAAACAACCCCCAAAAAGTTCAATTTCATTTAAATGGATAAGACGAACCTTGAAGGGTTTCCAAGTATTTACTGCTTTTTCTCAGCTGCAAGAGCACACTCCAAAAGACCCCACTTTGACTGAAGTGCTCAAAGTTGTCCAATGTATGCAATTGCTTTGCTTCATCTCGCTTCAAATCACCTCTACTACAAGCTCAGAGAACAGTTCTATGGATTTCTTTTATCCCCAGAGTTTGTCTCTTTTGAGGTAATGGCAGGTGAACACATGCACTGTATCCTACAGGACTTGAGTTTGATGGGTTTTTTTCCAATCCAGCAGCGTTTTTAAAAAATCCCTTTGCCAATATGACCTGCTGCTACTACTCTCAAAAAACTTTCAATCTACATTTGTATTCCAGCATCATATAAAGGTAGATGCTGGGTGAACAAACATTGTGTGTAGCTTTAAAAGTAAAAACCCCTGCAAAAATAGAGAAAGAAAGAAAAGTATTGGATTCTTTTCAAATCTTATCAGATGTCAGTTCATGTCAAACTGTTTCATTATTGTATTCAGTTGTTCGGCGGAGAGACAGCCATGTCCTAATCTTTAGCTCATATAAAAATCAATTCACTGCTGATTGGTTGGCTTATATGAGCACTGATAGATTGTGTTGATGTCAATATTAGTTGCTGGTGGCAGGAAACAGCCAATATGCAGTGAAAGGACTCAGTGGTTGGATGTGGACAGTAAAGACGGATAAAAAGCCGAGTTTTCTGAAAGAGTTCAGCTGAAAAACTTAGACTTTCTTACTCATTAACCTCAGCATCAAGATGGAGTTTCCAAAATAAAAGCCCAAATGGTGCATTTAGCAAATACGGTTTCTTGCATAGAGGTAGACATCAGCTGACTAATCAACGAGGCCAAAATTTTGTCTTTCTTAAAACACAGCTATCACTCACCTCAGCATCTTATCTGTCAAGCACAGCCGCAATTATGAGCAGCAGAGTGCTGCTGTGCATAAGGTAAGAGTGAGAAATATGATAATAGTATTCAGTCAATCAAATAGCAACAAGCTAACCCACTGGAGTTTCTGTGTTAGTTTGGTGCTTTTTTAAAACCATGCTCTTGTTGTATTCATCAAAAGAACCCTTTTCAAACAATCTGAGGAGGAATAGTGATCCCACAGCATCACAGATCTTCCACCATACTTAACACAGCCAATGGGGTGCATTTTACACCATCAAATTAATTTCTTTAAAAGAGCAAATTCAAAATGCAGTTTTAAAGAGCTGATTGTATATAGTAAGAAATAAAAACACCATCCAAACCAACCAGCTCCTATAAGACAAATTATTTGACAAATTATTTCACTGGGAGCAACAACTGCTAACAAGCATTTTATCAGAGCAAGGCGTGTTGCTTTTTCAGATATTGTAAGACCTTTAAGCCTATTGAATGTTGTTAAACAAGTTCTGTTTCGGTTTTTGATTCTACAAATACAGCACTACTACTTGGGGGTAGCAAGGGACACTGCAGTCAGCTTTACACAAAATATGGCTAATGATAGCTAATTTGTGATTTAACAATTGGGGCAGATACATTTTCACATGCAGTCAGGTCAATTTGGAAAGCTTTCTTCCATTCATAAATGGGATTTTCATTTACAATCAGATTTTTGCATTTACTCAGGTTATTTGTGCCCGAAACTCAACACCTTTGGTGATCTGTACATTTAAAACCCATAGAAAATAAATAACTTTATTCTTGCTGTAATGACTACTGTAAGAGTCAGTGTGGCAGGATTGCTATTGAAGCAAAATTCAAGGTCTCAAATATATGAAAATATATATATGATCATGAAAAATGAAAGCTCTGAAGTGAGGCAGAGGGCTAAGCATGCTTTCCCAAAATGACAAGCAAATGTGTGTTGCCTGCAAATGTGACAAGCAGGCAACACACATTTGCAGGCAAATGTGTGTTGCCTGCACACCAACACACATTTCCTGTTCCTGTGTTGATATAAAATCACAACAATAGGTGCAGTTTAGCAGCTGCATTGTGTAACTAATGATGGGAAAATCAGCAACAGCCCTCATAATCAGCATAAGACCAACTGCAAAACCTCTTGTGGGCCACAACCAAACAAGAACAATAGACTTAGTACTTGCTTGGCAGACAGAGGAGAAATACACAGAAACAGTTCACAGAAGTGAAAGAAAACTTGAGTCCTGAGAACAAAGAGAACAGGAACAGAAAGAGAAAAAGAAATTCAAGTTCAAAGTTCAGGTTTCCTTCATAATTCCAAGAAAGGCTGTGTGACTCATAGCTGGTAGTAAAATGCATGCGAAAACATGCGTTCTAAATATAACTGAGTTAAGTGTTGTTATTAATGGCTATAGCTAGTGATCTGCATCAACTGTTTTCATAATGTTTACATCTCTTATTTAAACAGGACTGAATTACCACAATAACATATTTTAAAATGAAAGAGGAAGATTCTGTTATCATGGAGGAAGACAGTAACACTAAAGTACAAATTATTGACCCTCATATAGCACAGAAAGCAAAACTTAACACTCCACATCCTTTGCTGAGTAAGTCAAACACATGCCCAGTCATTTTATTACCATAAATTCAATCTTCAGAGAAAACCAATAAGCTTGCAATCCAGACCAAACATTCCCTAAACTCATAGCCAAGAAGATGAAATGCTACAAGTTTCCAACTGACTGAGGTTTTGCAATGTTGTAGAAAATATTTCAGATTTTCCACTTGAACTGAAAGGCTTGTGAACATTTTCATAATCACTGAAAAGAACAAAATGACCCAATATTTATTAGCATATTTGTCTCATATACAACATCTTTTAATATATCTTGGTTTGTATGATTTCCTTCTAAGTTCAATATCAAGTTTAGCAATATACCATCTCTATGCTGATGATATTCAGCCATATTCCTCATTCAAAGTGTATAACTCCTTAAAACATTACCTTCTCAATTCAATTTTAGGTTTATGGCCCGACCCAAAGTCCAGACTGGGTCGGGCCAAACTTATTTGGTTGATGGTCAGGTCGGGTTGGACTCGGGTTTCTGTGGCACACGCATTTAATTAGCCTGCAATAAATCCAGCAGAGAGAAAACCAAACGAGAACCCAAGACATAAAGCTGTGTTAATTTACTTATTACAGTCTAAATAGAGGAAGTTCATTGGACTGTGCACATTGTTACCTCCTACCAATCACACATCCCAGATGAAGAAACTATTATTGAGCATCAAGCATTGATGCTAGACAATATCGCATTGGCAAATATAAAATCTCCAATATATTGGATTTAAAATCACTCCGACAACTACACAAAAACTGCTTCTTTCATTTCGCCAACATTCTCAAATAAATAAAAATGCACCAAAAACTATGATTGGAATGATATTTTATACTTTTACTTCTTCTCATTAAGACTAGTGTAAAGATATTTTCCTTTGAATAAGAGGAAGCTCTACCATCTCCAGGCATCTCAGAACGCTGCTGCTTCACTTTAAACCAACACACAAGAGAGATTGCATTAGTCGTGATCTAGTATCACTTCAGCGGTTACCCACTTATGCTATATTTTAAAATCTTGCCATTTACTTTTATGGCTCCTCCTACATGTCTGATCTCAACTTTCCTCCCTAGTGGCGGTGTGAGGTCTTCAGGTCAAAACCTGTAAGTTCTAAGTACATTAAAGAAGCTTGAGGTAGGACCCAGATTCAGACCTACAGAGCCGACTACAAGTGCAGAGATGAATCCCACTGAGAATCTGTAGCAGGACTTGAAAATAGCTGCTCACAGATGCTCTGTGTAATCTGACTGATCTTGGGCTACGTTGCAATGAACAACGAGGAAAGAATTCAACTTCTAGATGTGCAAAATCAGTAGAAATGCTCCAAAACATTATCTCAGCTGCAACTACAGGAAAATATGGATTGACAAAGTCCTGAGTCAAGGGGGCTGACTACAAATGCAATCTAAATAAAATCTTTCCAGATTTTTTTTTTTTTTAAACCAAGCAACATTTTTCCCCCAAGTGGCAGGTTTGTGTTACTTGTGTTGGCTTATGACCTAAAATCTTAATAAAATGTACTAATGTTTGTGGTTGTAATATGACAAAATGTGGAAAATGGGAAAGCGATACTTTTGCAAGGCATTATAAGAGGGGATGCAAACAAAAAGCAGGATAATGGGACGGCCTTTTGCTTCATCTGATAACATCTGTTTAAAAGATCTGCACTTCTTGGATTACTTAGCCCAGGAAGTTTTTAAAACAGTCACTAGATTCAACCGTAAAACGTAGCAATAGGCCTGATCGGTATTTTTTAAAAAGCGTTCCAACTTGCTTTTACTCAGAAAGGTGGTTCAATTCATCTCCAGCGAAAGCTACAAATACACCCGGCTCTTCCAGAGAGGAATGACCTTCAGATGTATTTTTGAAGAAAGCTCACTTAGCACACATCACTGAAGCTTTAAAATCACACACTGAAACTGATTTCACACTGAGCTTTTTTTTTTTTCTTTTTAATCACTTTGACTCTGCCAACCTAGAATAGTGACTCAGGCTTTGGATATACAGCAGATGTGGGAACGGGTAGGCTAATCAGAAACACAACTTGTGACACAGTCGAGATCTGACTGAGGTAATCCCCCACAGGGTTTGTCCACTTATAAAACTGCTATGCAAAGATACGCAGCCAACGGGTTTATTTGCAGTTGCACATCATAAAGTGAACAGAATATTAAATCCTTTAAAGGCAGTTTGTTGTTGTCGTCGTTTGTTCTGTACAGTGCTAACCCCTGAAAACAATGTATTGTATCGAAGCCAGTGTGTGTTTTTTCTCAGAAGATATAGCAGGGACATGTGTTGAGGAGGAGGGGAAAGGGAGAGGCTTGTTTCCTTCCTTCACTGCAAGTTACCAGGGGAGAGAAGAAATAGACGTCACAAACGGAGGAAGAGGGATGGAGCTGGAGAAAGAGGCAGAAACATACACAGAACAGCAGATGCAGGGACAGAACGGAGGGAATCGAAGCCTGAAGTTTGGGGAAAATATGCGGTAAGAAAAGATGGAAGAAAGGAACGGTGAGAGAAGACGAACAAAGCAAAAAAGAAGTGTTGGACATGAGTAGAGGGAGGAGCAACCTAACACTTATGTCATTTCTTCCTAATCTAAAAGCCAGAGAACCACAGTGTACCAAAACTTATAAAACACACAATAATTCACAGGGCAAGCAACCTGGACGTTGTTAAGACAGCTACACCATTTGTACCATCACATCGCGACTTGACTGTGTGTTTTTTTTTGGTTTTTTTTTTACAGCGGCCATAATTGCTGACAGACGGCAGAGGGCATATCAGTTTCTACGTTAATAATCCTTCACTATGATCCTTCCTGCTACCATAGAGCTGTAAAGTCAGCAAATTCAAGCACACCACAGAACTGTTATGTAATCTATAATGCAATAATGTGGAGCATATTCGTCATTCTAACAGACAGAGATTTCACTGGGGGGGCGCAGGCTGGTTAAAATAAGCTACAAAAAACAATTGAGTGTTGCGCTGACTGCAGACACAAAAAGGTCCAGTTTGTTTTTATATTGAGTCATGTGTCCCTTCCTGCATCCCATCACCTCAAAGGGTTTCTAGGCCTGTCACGATAACAGATTTTGCTGGGCGATTAACTGTCTCAAAAAATTATTGCGATAAACAATAACATTGTTTAAAGACCTTTTTACACTGATTTAATTGAAATTACGAAATAATACATGCCATTTCCTTTACTTTCAAAAGAACACTTAACACTGGGACTGACACACAAAATAAATAAAACAACCAAAAACAAAAATAAAATAGATTCACAAGTCTCCATTAACAATAAATGTACTTGAATGAAAACTAAACAACATAAAGCCAAAGTGGAAATAAACACTGCATTCAACCAAAAGAGTGCAGATGATGAAGTCTGTATAGTATATTGCCCTTCAGTAATCATTAGATTTAAATAGAGAAAACATCCGACTGACTGATGCAATAGTTCAAGCTACAGGATTTTTTTACCCCGAACGACAATCTTAGAATGTTATTCGTTCTGAGATTGTCACTTGTGTTGTGTGTTACGGTAGATCGTTGTGGCCGCTCCGATCTAAATCAAAGTTTTGCCCAGACTGGGAGCTGAACGCAGCCTGTTGAATGTGACCGGTAGCCAATCAGAAAGCGCGAATATTTATTATACACTGCTCAAAAAAATAAAGGGAACACTCAAATAACACATCCTAGATCTGAATGAATGAAATATTCTCATTGAATACTTTGTCCTGTACAAAGTTGAATGTGCTGACAACAAAATCATTATTGATTGTCAATCAGTGTTGCTTCCTAAGTGGACAGTTTGATTTCACAGAAGTTTGATATACTTGGAGTTATATTGTGTTGTTTGAGTGTTCCCTTTATTTTTTTGAGCAGTGTATAATAAATAAAGGGAACACTCAAATAACACATCCTAGATCTGAATGAATGAAATATTCTCATTGAATACTTTGTCCTGTACAAAGTTGAATGTGCTGACAACAAATCATTATTGATTGTCAATCAGTGTTGCTTCCTAAGTGGACAGTTTGATTTCACAGAAGTTTGATATACTTGGAGTTATATTGTGTTGTTTGAGTGTTCCCTTT